>JAUUEB010497200.1:0-10471 GCA_032362205.1 Clione limacina
TTCAAACACAAAATATGGCCCAGGCTAGAGCTCGAACCCACAGTGTTCTTGGTGATAGAACGTCGCTCTAACCAACTGAGCTATCTACACCCAATAAATCATAGTGATATGTAAAACTGCTGCTTTGTTGACATTAAAAGATAGTATTTAAGGAGGGGCAGCGAGAAATGTCATCATAACACTGCACTGTCTTAATCTGTTTCAATCTTTATATTTCAAAAATATTTTTTTTATTGTCAACCATTTCTGTTAGACAATAAATCTTAGTTATATGGAAGTTACTGATGTTTTCAAAACAAAAATTTAGACTCTAAAAATATGGGATTTAGCAGTGGTCTCACCTGGCGCTTCAGAGATTTCAAACAGGGTTAATTTTATATACTGTTATAGTGTAAGATGTTTAGAGTTGTGCTACACCTTACATCCCTGAGTGACAGCACTTACAATGTTTGAGTAGCACCATCATTGATATAAGCTTCCTTGTGCTTATGAATACTTAACAATTTTCAAAAAGTTATATGGAAGCTTAGATGGCATTCTTATTAGATTTTACCTTCATAGCTCTTGAATGACTCAAATAGCTCAATAAGACTCTCTGTAGTCAGTTGCTCATGGTACTTGGAAGCTATTTGTACACAGACCTGAAGATTCTGACGAATGTTAGCTGTCAACATAGCTTTCAGACACTCCAATGAGTCCTCCACTGACAAAGTTCCAAAGTAGGTTACAAGCCACTAGCGAAGAGTTCAAAAAAATAATTTATTAAATGGAAATCTATGTTAAAAGATACATTTTTACTTCAATCAAAACTCACCATAATGCTTAAAGAAACAGATTCTCGACATACTTATTTGTTTTCTTTCAAATAGATTAACTGTTCAACTGTCAACTGATTTCCTTCATATTCCATTAACATAAATCATTTTATTTTTATCATGTTTATCTTGTGCAAGGAGATATTTTAAGAAAGCTTCAGAAAAAATACAAAAGAATGAAAATCAAGCAACATTTGAGTATGAAAAATAATGATTTACCTCTGGGTTTAGTAAATGTGTGTGAACAACAGCTCTCTTGACATCATACAAATCTGTGTAGTGTTCAAGGGCCTGAAAAGGATGCAATGTCAACAGTTAGAAAATAAATATGATAACAAATTATAACAATAGAGGTTTAATTAAAAAATAATTATTTGCATTATATTATTCTGTGGTGAAATGCAATAAACACAACAACAAAAAAACTTTGCTTAACCTCTTCCTGCTGTATGGACATTTGTTATTAAACTAGCAATTTGGAAACAACTTTGATTTATTAAGAATTGCCCTCCAATGCTGATTAATTTCAAGATTGGAAGATAGTTTGTGTCCCACAATTCTGTATGAGTATGAGACTACGGCAGTGACGTGGTACAAATTTTGGAAGAATATCAATTTCACCCAGAATTGTTTACATGCAAATTATAAGTAAGGGATAAAGAAAAAGTTTTTTAGTGTTTGGTATTAAATAAAGACCAAGACTTACCCTTTGTAATAATCCTGCCTTCTCACATAACTGGGCTACATGTGCACGGTCGTAATGGGTGAACATTTGATTTCCAAGAATGGCATCTGCAACCTAAAACAAAAATTTAATAATTAAATAATTGAATGAGTATGTAACAAGAAAAAAACAGTCATCAAAGTAGTCAATACCATATCCTTTGTCAGTTAAGCTATGCTTTATCCTCAAAGTGACTAGGACAAGATAAAAGCTTTAATCATTTAAGACAAAGCCAATAGATTTCACTTCACTTATGCCAGCTAACATGGGGTGCATCAATTTTGATTTTAATCTAAAAACATCTTTCATCTGAATTGAAGTATTCAAAGCCTGTTTTATGTCAGTTAAGCCATGCTTTATCCTCAATTGAAATAGGACAAGAAAAAAACTTTCAACATTTAAGAACAGGCTTTTAGGCTTGGAACCACTGAATTTAAATCTAAAAACAAATTTTAGCTGAATTGAAGTATTCAATAGCCTGTTTATGTCAGTTAAGCCATGCTTTATCCTCAATTTAAATAGGACAAGAAAAAAACTTTCATCATTTTAAAAAAGGCTTATAAGTTTGGAAACCACCAAATTTGAATCTGAGAAAATCTTTTATCTAAATTAAAGTAGCCTGTTTTTTGTCAGTTAAGCCATGCTTTATCCTCAATTTTAACAGGACAAGAAGCTATACCCAAAAAGTTGTGTAGCAGCTCTTTTTTTATGACTAAAAGCATAATTTCTCTTTCAATTAAAAGTGAATACTTTTAGAAATACTAGATTGAGAAACTTCAGACAATTCCGCATCCAATGATGTATAACATGCTATGGTTATTTCAATGGAAACCTTTACGACTTAATGATTTACTCTGAAAAAGCAGTCATTTTCATGCCCAATTTCTATGAAACGCTAAAAAGTACAAAAGTAAAATACACATATTTTTTTTCAAATCATTTTTTTTAATCTTATGAACACATATCATTGTAATCTTGATATATATAGCAAACAGAAAATAACTATGAAAATAGAAGCAGCCATACCATTTAATTTCTAAAATTCACCAAAGTCTAATTTTGGGGATGAAACATTTTGTTGAAAATGTACAAGCTTATCGTTTAACAGTACATAAAAGACATTATTTTCTAATTTGAAAGACAAGTAATAACATTCTAAGTGATCTAATACAATATCTTTCAAATGAGATCAAAATGGATAATGTAATATATTTATTTATTATTTATTATTATTTATTTTTGGCGTGGATGTGATTTTCCGTCACGCCGTAACCAAAACTACAAGATGGTCTAAAGTTCCATTTTGACAGATTTAAGCTATTTTGTCATTATTTTTTATCAAAACCCATAGTGTTTAAGCTTTATAAAAAGTATAGTGACCATTATTTCAATGGAAATAGTTTTTATTGAGACATCAATTTTTTCCGTCACGCCGTAACCAAAACTCAGGTTTTTGTGGAGAGACCTAGAAAAGTTGTCAGTACTGTTAGAAACAATTGCTATGCTCAAGTAATATTTAAATAAGGCAAAAAGTGTGAAATAACATTTATTTACATTAAAAAGTAGTAAATTAACCAAAAAAAGTAAGTAAAGCCTTTAAAATTGTGAAGGGGGTCACAAACCACATCAGCAATGAAGGATGTGTGACAACAGGTCAAATTATATGGAAACAAATTCAATACAGTAGGATGAAGTTATACAAAATAGTTATTAGAACCAGAACAGTCTATAGCAATGCAATAGATAGGAAATTTATATCCATAAAGCCTTTAAAATTGTGAAGGTTCACAAACCACATCGGCAATGAAGGATGATTGACAACAGGTCAAATTATATGGAAACAAATTCAATACAGTAGGATTAGAACCAGAACAGTCTATAGCAATGCAATAGATATAAACATTATTCATGATTAGCTAACTCGCTGAGAGATTGATGCATTTCATTATCAATGAAATACATTTCAACCTCTTTACCATGTTTTTTCATAGTTGTAGTTGTTGGTGAGGGGCAGTTGCCAACAACACAAAAGGCAGAAATTATTGCCTCTCTCTTTATGTCAACATAGTAGAGGGTGCCATTACCGGTTTCTTTATGAATCTCTAAGTAATTACCCATGACTACTTTTTGTAGTGGAGGGAACATGTGGTTGTAATCATCCTTCATGGCCGATGTGGTTGTGAAAGGAGATAATGTTAATTTCAGTAAATAGTAGGGATGGTCATCCCCAGTTTTGATGACTGCAATATCTCCAGTGTCGATGTACTGGGAAGCCTCGGTCTCTGTATACATCTCCTCCCACTCCCTCTCTTCCTCTTCGTTGAGGTCACAGAGTTCATCTTCATCGTCATGTGTGAAACCCTGAGTTTGCTGGTTTTGGGACTGGGCAGTGAGGCTAAATGAGTGCTCTTTCATTTTGATGAACTCAGGAACATCCCTGAATTGGTGTATATCTTCACATTTCTCATATTCACTGTTCAAACAAAATGAACAACCACATGATGCATTTCTAAAGTATATAGAAGAACTTTTTTCAGGGTTTGTTGTCACCTGGTGGATTCCCAATGTTCCAGGTATACTTTTGAAAGTGTCATCATGAAATGACTCTCTGTATTGCAACATGTTCTCTGCTGACACATAAAAAAAGAGCCGATTAAGCATAGGTTTGTGACTGTCGATGTCGTCCTTTACCACAAGATTCTGATCATAGAATTCAAACAGTTCCTTTGCGTCTCTTATTACAGTCTGTTCCCCACACACACTGCGCGAGGCATAAGACTTTACGACTCCACCCAGGCCATCTGATTTCGATTTCCCGTGGCTTGTTTCGCAGAATACTCTCGTGGTCTTAATTTCTCGCTTTACCAAACTGCTGAAGGCCCGAACACACTTGAATTGGGCAGCGCATCCATCGTTATACTCAATATCATGGGTGATGGTGAGCCCTATGTCCTTGTAGTGTTGGTGCAACATTTGATTACAGTATTCAACAAAAGGAACATCATGCTTTTTGTCGTCGGAGACGAAAACTAAGTGATCCTCTCTTATATCTTCACCCACCTTCCTCAACACCACTACTGGATAGATTGTGGCTTGCTCCTGTGTCCAGTGAATGGACTGGATTTCCTCTGGAAGGAGGCAAGTGTAATTTTCCGAAAAGTCATGGATTTTGAAAATACTTTCTTCACTGAGGTTTTTTACTATGTTGTCATAGGTTTTGGCTGTTTGTGCTACATTGAACCTGTGTCCAGGAAACTTTTTCAATTGTGTTTTCAAAAGTCGAATTAGCTCATCTGGTGTAATCAATTTGTCCACCAGCTGCATTTTCTGTTTCTTTTTTTCCTTGTGCAAGTATGTAACTCTCTCAAATTGTTTCACTTTTATTGTGTGGTTTGAGCAATCGTTGTCTGTTTGGGTTTGAAAGCATGACTTTGAGCATTTGAGACTGGAAATCCCACAGTCGTCCAATTTAGGGGAATCTTCACACTTGGTGCATGCACGGAGTATGCAGGGCATAGAATCTGGATCGCAAAGTGCTGCAGCAATCAAAGCTTCATTAGATGGAAATGGGATTGGTTTTCTGTTTGATATGAAGAGTGCATTTATAGCTTTTCTCAGGTATTCAATGTTTGTATGGTATGTGCAGCAACACTGCAGCCGCTGTGCATACTGCCTAAGGCGAATGTATTTCGGCCTCAGGGCTTCAAAGGTTGACTTGCCAACTTTTATACCAGGATGTTCATTTGAGAACTGTTCATATGCCTTCTTAAGTGTAATCTCCATAACTCTAACTGACACCCTCTCATATGCCCCAGATACTTGATCTTTAATCTTACGTGTTAGATTTTTGTAAGGTAGAGCACGGGACACATGGTCTTTATTGTAGAAACTTGTGATGGCTTTTGCGGTTTCTTTTGGTGGTTTTACACGCTGTTTGGTCTGTTTGTAGTGGATGATGATTTTTTCCAAGTCACTTTTACTGGCCCTTTGCAGAGTCGTCCAGTTCAGTCTTCTTTGTGAAAATCTATACACCGAAGACTTCCCATACCTTTTCACCATTTTAGTCAAAACTAATTGCCTGGCACAGTTTGATGATTTGTCCCGTTTCTTGCTAATACAATTGTATACATCCAACAAAGTGTCACTATCTGAAACTTTACAAGACAAAACAGACTTGGAGCCAGGGGATAAGGAAGCACATGATTTGGAAAGTACATCTACTTTGCTCTTTGGTGAAAGTGTACTTAGAGATTTATCTATGTTAGAAGCAGCACATTCAATTTTCCTTTTCTTTCCTGGGGTTTTGAAGTTCATTTTAACTTGTAAGCGATGTTTCAGCACACGCTCATAACTGTTTATTGGGCTCCCTTCAGTCATTCTTCGCTTTCGATTCTTGTCCTTTATCTTTATGCCTTGTTTCTTCTGTCTTGATTGATTAAGTCTAGAAGCTGCTTTTCTTAACCGGTCTTGTTCTCGCTTTGTTTTCAATTCTTCTTCTGACATGGCTGCAGCTTTCTTCTTTCTTGCAGCTTGTTGTTTTCTGTTTTCTGCCAGCCTTTTCACAGGATCAGATCTATACTTAGCAACTTTTTCTTTTGCTGTTAAAGCCTTTTCTTTTTTGGGTCTCCCCATATCTGTTATGCTGATAGGCACACTATCAAATTGATAAAGCACTAAGCCTCTTCATAAACAATAACAGAGCATGAAAGATGGCTGCTACAATTGAAAAACATGTGGGAAGAAACAAAGGGAAATCACTCTAAAGGATCAAATAACTTAATTAATTAATTGATTAAAAACATGGATTTATAAGCACCGGTTCGTTTAGTTGGTTACAGGAAACAAGTAATGGTAAAGGGTTGAATTCTTCATTTTTTTGAAGTGTCTATAGAAAAAATTGTGCTTTAATGATAATATAAGAGTCATCTTAGTCTAAATAATAAGATATGGCCAAGTTATTGATGACATCCTATGCATGATAAGCATTTATTTGATAAAGTAGTTTTGGTTACGGCGTGACTGAAAACAGGTAGTTTCACAAAAACAGGAGAAATGTTAGAAAGGAAATAATTTCTTGGGAAGATTTTCACTTAGGAGGCCACACATATACTTAATTTCAAAATATTGTGAATTATGCATAACTTCTACAGGTAGTTTATGAAAAATCAGCAGTATTTAAAAGCAAAATACTGAAAATTGACAAAATTGTGCCAATAATTTCCACATAAGATTCCCATAGGCTATGTTAATATTCATAAACTTTTAAACCATGGTGTCCATAAGCTTTATACACATCAGAGCTACATTTAAGACATAGTTGTAACCTCATTTTAGACATTTAAATGCAGATATACCTATCAACAAAAACTACTGTTTGATGAAGAATTTGATGAGATTTTCAATCTTTCGAATCCCATAACATAGAAAATAAGAGAGATTAAGCTCTATCTTTTTCTGTTCTGGACTCCTCAAGTATGACCCTAGCTAATCTGAATAGTTATGTAAAGTTTCTGAGACGCTCACTTTTTTAGAAAAAAAAAAAAAAGTGCTACACAACTTTTTGGGTATTGCTATCTCTGGCTGACCTTGTTGACGTATCAATTCTTCTTGCGAGTCGTCATAGATATTACCACTGTGCTTGCATGTTGATATTCCCTATGCTTGCATGTTGATATTCTCCCTATGTGAGGGTGTCGTGGACGTAGATCATCTCCCTATTTTATGGGCGGGTGTCGTGGACGTAGATCATCTCCCTATGGTATGGGCGGGTGTTGTAGATAATCTCCCCTTGGGCGGGTGTTGTAAATCATCTCCCTTGTAGTGGTTGTGAACCATTGTGCTTCTTGCGTGTTGAGATTTGTTTCATCCTGCTTCTTTTTGTATCGTGGGGTTTTCGACCATATTGTGCTTCTTTCTTGTTGAGATATGCATAATCTCCCTTGTATTGGATGTCGAGTGTTGAGTTCGGCCATCTTGCTTCTTTTTGTATCGTGGGGTTTTCGACCGACCATCATAGAGATTTTTATTATCGTGTTTCTTTCTTGTTGCCAGTGATGGTCTGTTTGGGGGGGCACAGTGGTGATGGTCTGTGGGGGTGTCTTGGACGTAGGTCGTATATCCTGCTCGCGACGCCATGTAGAATTATTGTTGGTTATGTAGTGACTGTAGACTCATCCCAGCGTCTAAGTTTCCCGGATATGTTATTAAAGGGATGAGCATCCCTGGGAACATAGCTAAGGTACCACACGCATCATACCTACAGCCACCACAACTATATAACTTCTTCAAGTATGACAAATAAGTTACGTTATACTAAAATCTACGCTACAGAAACTATGCTATATTGAAGTGAAATTAATAGAGACAAAGAGAAAAAACATACAGGGCTTTTGAAAACATATATTATGTCAAAATCTTTGCACTATCGAGTTACGTTATCAAGGTTTGACTGTAGTTAGAAATTAGGAAGGTTTGTTTGTTTCGTATTTCTTTACTCATCCATGATTTTGCGTAACACTCGTGTGCGTCACTTTGCCCAGAGGTGGACTGTTACTCTACTCCTGAAAATATATCCAGACTGCTAGAGTAACAGAATATATTATACACCTGGCGTTGAATATTCTTCACGTTCAGGTCATTTGCTAAGGATGAAAAATATCATCCAAGAAAATGACATACTTAAACTTTAAACATGTCATTCCAAGATGGAAAATACAAAGCAAACTAGAAACACAAGTACTCAGATAGAGTACAAATCCAACACTATATAAAATATAACAGTTTCTAATTATACCATGTCATCATTACATAAGTGTAAGAAAAAAAGAAATTAACTTTATGAAAATATGTATAGAAAAACAGATTAAGAAAATGAAATTACTGCTAGGGTAGCAACAATAATACGCTTTCACTGATTCAGGAAAAGGAAGTGTGCCAAGTTTGTTGGTAAACACACCATGTATAAAACGTTCCTGCACTGCGTAAGCCGTGCAAGCATCGTTGATTGGTCATGAACACAGAGTAAAACTTTTTATACGTTGATGGTGGCAATGTTAATGTTTATTCACAGAGTCCATGGGAATCTGAAACACTCACTTTAACTTAGAAATTAATAATTTATTCACAACGATGCCAATAACTTAACTATAATTTCTTTCAGCGTAGCATTGATTAGAGTATGGTGTTGAAAATGTCCCAATTCACAGAGTTCATGTGAATCGGTAGCACTCTCTTTAACGTATTCACAACTTAGCCCCCCTCCTCTGGTTGCCTCGATATTTAATAAGTTGGTTTGTGGTTTCACCGAGTCCAGGTGATAAACCCTTGTTTGGAACTGTTAGTATCATCGAGTCCAGGTGGTGCATAATTTGTTTCATTCTGTTAAGTCAACCTATTCCATTACATTCTTGAATTATACTTGTCATTTTTATATTGATCACTTATGCTATTTTTGTCCAGTGAATATGTTTTCGGCACATATCGTGCATGTACCTTCGAGTAAGGAAATACAACGCTCAAGGTCTTTGTTATTACTCACTTTTGTTACAATTTAACGACTCATTCACATCTTTGCATCGATCTATGGTTTCAATAATTTGCAAATAAGTTGGTTTCATCGAGTCCAGGTGCTATACCCATATTTGGAGCTGTTAGGCTCACCGAGTTCAGGTGATGCATAATAACTTACTTCATTTTGTACATCAAATTATTTCAGGCCATATTTGAATTTGTATATATTTTCTATAGTCAGTCATTTATTGTGCGTTTATGCAACTAATGGCCATTTATGCAATTAATGTCCATGTATACGGTTTTATCTGGTTCATATTAAGCTATACATATTCAAGACACACATTAATTCCAATACATTCAAAGTTCAAATGTAGGCACAGCTCATATAGTCATCGATTTAAATTATGCATTCCACAATTATACTGCCACTCTGTTATTAATGTTAATCTCATCAAACCTGTAAGTTTAGCAGAATAAGATACTCACTACAAAGTTATATATATTCTCTCAATCTGAATTTAGATAAACATTTAAACATATAGTTTTAAATTGGAACTTTGTGAAATACTGTTAACTAGACAACGCACTCAACTGCTAGGTCTTAAGTATGGTCAGTTAAAACCTATAAAATAAATATGCCATGTCCATTTTAAATACATTTTTGGTCCTGTTATCTAAATTACCATGAAACAAAACAGTGGCTCTACGGCACACTTGGTCACTATTATATATGGTTATTGTTAACAATAAGAAAAAATTGTGCTACCCTTCCCCACCTTGGTTCCCTCTCTTTCCCTTAGTGGCACTGTATGGCCTTCCTAGAAACACATTCTATTCAGCCCATACTTGGAGGTTCAACCCCACTAAGGCTCCTCTTTGTACCTTGTCGTATTAGCCATTTTTTTCCTGAAGAGGATCATTCCTTCTTGAGAAGGGTTACTCAAGATGCTCTTCACTTTTAATTATTTGGTAATTAAAGAGCCGCCAATTTGCATTATAATCTTTCTTAGTGTTTCTTTATTTTGTGTCGTTCACGATGTCACTAAAGTAATTTATGGCTCAAAAAGCAAAATATTGAAAGGGACATAAATAAACTTGTTCGAACGAACAATGAATTTTATGGATTCATTAAAATACGAATCCAGCAGTAGGACGGCTGTCCATAACATAACCGGAAGCAAACCCAGATCAGGGGTTCCCTTCCCTTCTTTCCTGGATTCTCAAAGCTAAGCAGGGGCGTAGCTAGGTGTTTTTCATATATTAATCAAGTGGATTTTTAACGAATTGACCCATGCCTCCCCCTTTTCAAAAAAGCAAGTTATATAGTAACGGGTTTTACTACTCTCTGTTTCTACTACTACTGGTCCTTTTATGTTTGATAAACTTTGACAGGTTTGTGTTTCCATAGTTTTTAGAAATA
>JAUUEB010497211.1:0-10471 GCA_032362205.1 Clione limacina
ACGACTCGATGACTGTCATCAATCAGCCAGTTACCATTCCGTCATTAAAGCAGCGATTTAACTATTCGACCAAAGGTTGACCAATCACGACTTTTGAACTAAATGATCGACTTTTCGATGACCTTTTTTTTCTTCGATTTTGCACAGCACTACTTTTTATGACATTATTTTCAAGTCTTTTCCTCTATTTGGCTGAACCTGATATAGTGATCAAGTATTGCTTCTTTTAAGGAACGTAATGAATGGAATTTCTTATTTGTTTGTATTCCTTGAAAAATTGTAACCTAACTGTTTACATGATTTATTGATATTTCAGAAAGAGAAAAAAGAGAAAGGTGTGAAAGGGTTAAGTAAGCTGTTGACAGGAAAAACTAAGAAGTCAAAGCCATCAGCTACAGAGCCAGAGGTCACGCCCCCTCCATCAGTTCTGTGCTTTGAAAATGTGTCCCATATCAGGTGAATAGAACTAGGCTTCTAGCTGCTTCTTTTTATCTCTTTTAGCTGATTTTTTATTTTGGTCATGTTAAAGAGAAAGAAGTTGCACTTTAAGAATAAACAATATCGCTCTTATTTCTGGGAATATTATTTTATTTAAATAGTGTACCTCAATAGAGAATTTAGCTGCACAAATTATTAAAAAAAATGATGTAGAATATTGAATTTAAGTAGATGCATATTACTGATATTAGCAGTATCCAGTCTACTAGATTAAATGAATTGATGCTAGATTTGTATACAAAGCTGTTTTGCATTTGGAAATAAGTGTCCTTGATAATTCACTCCAATCCCTTATGATGATAACTGATAACAATGGTAATTGTTAGGTATTCTTTTATTTACACTAATATGATCTGTATTGGAATATAACATCAAAGATAATAATTTCTTTTATTTCATATACATTAGTGACTCGAAGAGGAAAAACGACAGGTCAAAACAAATGTGAGTCTATGTTTGTGGCTGTACAATTGCACTGCATCATGTTAACAAACTGAGCACTGTGTAGAGCTGCCACAGCATGAGTTAAGTGACTAGGCCCTATGAATTGTGTTGTTACGAGCTAGCGCTGTCACTGCTTGCTGTGTATTAGCCAATAACATGCATGTTTTTAAAAGGCACTTGTCTTGATATGTCAAAACACACTGGGATAACTCCTGTAAAAATCCTCATTAAATTGATCAGAAATTAAAAGTATTTGAATAATATAACACCTTTTATTTTCAAGTGAATATTTATTGCCCCCATTCATGTGGATAAAGAAGTTAGTATCAAACTTGCTGAACCTCTTTCCACACTGAGTTTTCTTTTCATGTTCACAGGTAAATGAGTATTATCTTGAAAATAATGAGTGTAGTATTCACAATTTAGTAGATACAGATATCCATTATTGAAACCTTTATCTTCTTTATTGTGAATTCTGTACTCATTATGTTAAAGAAAATATTCATAATACAGGTTTCAATAGAATTGATGGGTTCAGCTCTTTTTTTGCATGCAGAACTTGGTTATTCATAACTATTGTTAGAAAAATATTGCATTTTAGTTATTTAACCCACTAACATCAGAATTGACAAATGTCATTGTTTTTTCCAGGGGAGTTTAGTCAGAATGATTTCCACACCTGGAGTCAGAGTCAGGAAAGAATTGTTTGACTCCTTAACTCCAAGCTTGAAAAACATTTACACATAAAAAACCCAGATAATTGCTACATAAATGAAGTTTTAATCAAAATATATCTGCACTTGAGTGTCAAATTCTGATTTCTTGCTCATTTTCCAAGGTTGAGTAGAAATGTTGGAAAGCATGTGTTTATGGTCAGGTCGTTTTTGACACATGGAGTTGCTCAGTAGTGGAGTTAGTTTTAACACCTGAAGTCGTAAGAGGAGTCTGGAGTCATTGGTCGGAGTTAGTTTTGACACATGGAGTTGGAATCAAAAGATTTTTCATTCGACTCCATTTCCCCCTGGTGAAATAGGTGTTAAATTCATTATTAAAGTATTTTTTAACATTCCCAAGTCCTTCAAGCGCTTCCTTGGTCCTTATTGCTCCTATTTGCCTTTTAGGGCTGCAATAGCGTAGTGGTTGGTTAGTGGACCTGACTTGATAACAATGTGGAAGTTCTGGTTTCGAATCCAGGTTTTTTTTCCACCGCCTTCCTGGCCAAACAGCAGTGTAATTGGGTACCCAACTGATAGTTGTTTTTATGTTAACAAAGGTTTTTTGTTTAACCAACTTATTCCTTATATTCTTTAAATGTGAGTCTCCATAGTAGTGAATGTCTTTGTAAATTTACTAAGGATAATCGCTGAACTGGCTGCTTACTTTTATACTAATAATTATATATGTGTGTCTCCATTATCTATCAGGTTAAATAGTATATTGTAAAGCTGATAAGTTAGCTAATAGACAGAGGAAATGCGCTTTATGAATACTCTATATTACTTTAATTATTTCTGTAATATTTTGGGGTCCACATATTCATTGAATAGATGTTGGCAAAAATTGTGTAAGTTTAACAGGAACGTTTTTACAATTGTTTATTAATGAAAAAAATCGGGTGTCTGGTCTGAATTCATGCAACTTGTTGTTTATGTTTTATCTAGAACCCCAAAAATTCATAACTGACATAAAAAATGTATCATTTTATTCTATTTTCTTTTCCATTACAGATCTGGGTCATTCCCACTTGACAGCTCACCTCAGGCAGCAGGAGAACCTGGTTTTGTCAGTGCTCACAGGAAAGCTGCCTCTTTGGATGCTACTTCCACCCCACCCATCCCAGCAAAACCAAGGCCGCCCAAGCCACCCATGAGAGAACGGTAGGAATGAAATCAATAAAGCTAAATGATTTGTCAACCTGGAGATTACACTTAAGAAATAACCCTGTGTTACTTCAAAAATAAGATTGCACCATAGCCAAGAAATTGCGCATGTGAAGCACATATCATATGTTTCATCCAGACAATGTGTTGCAACTGGTGGCTGCTATCAATAACGACATAATAATAATAATAATAATAGAGGAATGTTGTTTTTGTATGTCAGCTATCAGCTTGAACAAAGTCATCTCTAGTCAATTACTTTATACAGTTTGATGACAAGTCTTTTTTGTCTTGAATTTTCCCTGCATTAACCTTGGTTGTAGTAGTATCAGTGGCCAACAGCAGCAATAGTCTTGGTCTCCCATGTTACTGATTTACTCATAATATGAGTAGGTTATTAGTCCTGGCTTAAATGCAACTTGATCATTAATTCTCACTGAGCATTAAAAACTTTGTATAGTTAAAAAGCGAGAGTCGCTTTATAAAAGGGGTAAAAACTACATTACCTCATCTAAGTATTATCTGTAATATATGCGGATCTAAAGGTCAGTTAACATAATTTTCTTTAAAAGAGTCTGCACCATCCATAATTTTCATCCATGTAGGGAAGGAGTTCCAAAGTCTCACAGTTTTTGGATAAAAGGTGTGCAAATGTGCATTAACTGTTTATGTATTGGTTTGACATAGCTTTGATTTACTGATCTAGTATTGGTCCTATTTTTTAGCAGGTGATTTAGGGGGATATCCAACTAGTAATTTCTGGCTTTGAATGAATAGTGTGTTTAGTTTTATTCTAGCTCTCCTTTCTTACAGTGGCTTTGGGCCCAATATTTTAATGTTAATTTTGTCTTACCTGGCAGTAAAGTATAATTTCCAGTCACAAAGCTCCCTTCACTTTTCTGGATTTTTTCTATCCTTCCAGTGTCACTCACACTTATTGTGAGGGTCCCAGACCGCACAACTATATTAAAAAATAACCTAACTAAGAGTTTTATAACAATTATATTTTACATGTTTTGGTTCTGGACAGTTCTTGATATTTCTTCTTAGAAATCCTAACATATTGTTAGCTTTTTTAAATAGTTGTACTTGCTCAGTTGTCTTCATTTCAGCTTTATCAGGATGTGGATTGAAATTTTACATTTATTTTTCAGATACTGGTGTATTGTACCCTATCCACCACAGACAGAACATGAGCTAAGTTTAGAACTAGGTGACATTATCCATGTGCACCGTAAGAGAGATGATGGCTGGTATAAAGGCACACAGGAGCGCACTGGCAGGACGGGCATGTTTCCTGCCAGCTTTGTGGAGAAGTGTGACTAAGTCTTATCAGTACAAACTGATTAGAATATGATATGTGACAAGTCACTTTATATGAACTGGCTTTCTAATTGATACTAAACAATAAACATTGCTCGCAGCTAGTTAGCCAAGGCACCCTTGTTGGACAATTATTAAAGCGCTAGCAGAAGAAGCTGTTAATCTGAACAATTTCATTTTATTTTTTTATAGTCTTTATTTTTTTACTTAAAAGATGATGTTGATCAATGATAAAAATGCATTTTGCTTTTGTAGTATTAGGTTCTGAATTATCTTTCAGATGGCCAGAATTCTTATTTGATTTGATTTTCAATAATTTATTTAATGACTCAGGAGATATTACACAAGTTATTTATCTTGTTTGGGAGCAAATATTTTTGTTGAGGTCCAAAACCTTTTTATTTTTGTGTACAGAAAAAATAAATCCTTTTGGTAGATGAAGTTTGACATATGATGCTAAGTGGGATTATATTTGACTTATTTCCCTTTATATTTGGTTTTATGATATATTGAATGCACGCTACATTCATGGCACTTGCACATTGATTTGCCTTTTCCATAAATTTGTTTTATAGGGATAACTACAGCTGATTTAGATATACAGTTTATCACATGTTCTAGCGTCCACTTTTATTTTAGAATAAAAGGGTCATAATCATCACTTGTCCAAGGGGTGGCCATTAACATGATACTTCATGGGTGGTTTGCTTATACAAGTTTAACTGATAATTAAAGAATGGTGAATACAAGTTTGAGATTTTTACTAGCTATGGTGTAAAAGTGTAAAAATACAGAGTTGAATGCTTAAAGTGCTTAAGAATAGATGACTGAAACAATATCAACAAAGAAGTGCAATTCCTTCTAAATTTCAGTTATTAATTCTCAGAAGATCTGATCTCATACCATTGATGCATCATATAAAAACATTGATCATTTTAGAAAGCTGATATTCTATTTGTTATTGCTATGTATGTAAGTGAGCAAATTTTTGGTTCGTCTATAAATCTTGATATAAATTATGTTTGTATCGTTTGTTCGCTATCTTCTCGAACAAGCTCATTTTTGGCATGATTGATTTTGCATTTATGATCTGCTTTGCACGCTTATGTTTTTGTTTAACTTTTTGGTGCTTCCCTATGCCCAAACATTGGCAACTATCCATCAATAGAAGGTCCTCTTATAGGTACATTGCTAGAGTGCCAGTTGGATAAAGGAAGGAATTATTTTGTTCATTTTGCCTGTGTGGTATCCTCTGGCTACTTCTCCATCAATTTCAAATTATCTTAAATGTGGGCAACTTACACATAGGACCTTCATTTTATTGTCCGTCTTCCGCTTCTCACCAAGATCAAAGGGTTTCATGCTCGTTATAATTTTTTATTTTACATCTGAGTACACTTTAGCACTCAAACACAATGTTTACCTTTCAATTTTTGAAGTTGAAAGGTTCCTTTGATTCACCCGCTCACATTAAAAAGGTGTATTTTTGTCTTTATAGAAATTTAGTAATACCCAACATTAGTTTACAAAAATCACAACCATGCATGTAAGTGTATTTAGAATTTAAAGAAAGTCTGACCAATTGAAACATTGTTTTGTAGATATTTCAGAGACATTTACAATATGTTATTTATCAAAAGCTTTGAAAAAAAAATACCCTGAGTTGGATTGGAGTCCATTGCACAGCTTTTATTTTATTTTATTTTGATTTTGTTATCTCAAATGGGGATATTTGCATGTTTGTATGTATGTAAATATGTACCTACCTACTTAGTGTACCAGAGGCAGGATTGTGATATTCCAGTTTCAACAACACAAGCAAGTTATTGTATACTGATGCATGGTCACTTGTAAACTTATTTTGTAGTACTTATGACAACCTTTTTTTGTTTAAAGTTATTTGTTCATTATTGGCAGCCACAATTGCTTTCATGTTAACCCCAAATGCATTGATCTTATATAATCGATAAAATAGTCAAGTAGACTAGGCTCATGTGTATCATGTTATGTTTTCATTGATATCTTTCATGTTTTTGACCACGGTCAAATTTGTCAGGAAAGGCCAACGTCAGTGTACTATGGGGTATGTTGTTTTTACAGCCAAATGATAACTTAAGAAGCTGCAAAAAAGGAACTAATTTAAAAAGTTAGTTTGAAAATATGCACATATTAGGGCTGTAATTTGCATATAATTCTTGACAGAATATGTACCATATTTTTCAGAAAGTGATTTTTCACCATATTATTCTGGCAAATTAATTTCTCCACCAAATCTGCATTTTCCTCACACCGTTGGAATGTTTTTATACGTCAGATAATGTAAACAGGCAATGTCTTTTGATTAGCTGATTTGGGACCATTTAAAGATATCTGTTTAAGCTTACTTGAAATAGCATGGTTAATCTACTATTTGTCACAATATAAATAAAAGAGAATGAAATGGTCCGCAATTCTAGTTTCATCCTGCAAGGGAAATCTGAGAAGAATTTATTTGGCTCTAATAGGAACTTATCCCTTAAAAGTATGTCTGAACGTATGGCTGATTTGTTACGATCTAGTCTTTTGTGTATAATACAGACAATGATGTACTTGACATACTGCATATTCTTGATAGACAATTTGAGAATCACTATCTCATGTACCTCATGATGACTATTCTTTACCACATAGTCTATGTCCACTGGAAAGTAGGTTCCTTTTATCCTAGGTTTCCAGGACTGCATATTGGATCAAAGTCTACAGTTCATAATTTAAGCAGATAATCTACGAGAGCCTTTCACCTCAATTAGGCTGGATATTATTGATACTAACACTAAGAATAAGAAAAAAGTATTTCATATTTTTTCCCTCATAACAAACTCTGTCCTGTTAAAACTTGTACAAGTTATTTATGATATTAATGAAGGCTGCAGATACTTTAATTGGCATTTAAAGAACTCAAACTTACTTCTGAGCTTTTTTTTTAGTTGAGTCTGGATTTTTCTTAAACATAAGGCATATGGATAAGTTATTTTATCCTTTATAATGTATTCCAAGAGTAACTTACAAAGTTATATTCTCTGTTTTTGATAAGTGCAGAATGCTTCACATATTGATGATGCATCAGTCTTTCTCTCTTTTTTTTTAGCTTTTGAGTATAGGGTGATTTATGCAGCATAATTGTTGTCGCACAAGAATCTTTCAGATGTACTTTGACCTAAAGTTTCTATTGTTTTAAGAAAATGCCTTTCATTAAAGTCGTCTTTTTGTCAGCAAACACAGCAGCAAACACCAAATATGTAGAAAAAGATATTCTTCTTTATTTTATTTGCCACAAAATGTTCTTTTAATTTAGTACACTGATTCTTTTATGAACATTCATCATTGTGCAATCAAGTTTGACTGGCTTGTTATTTTGGGTTATTTATTCTTTTGTTTATCAGGGACAATAGAAGGTGACTGAATGAGGTGAGGACAGACCAAGTCATGAAATTATCTACATTTTTGCTTATTATATTTTTGTATTGATTAATCATCTATGTTTTGTTTTTCTTGTTAAAATATTATGAAAACGGCAAGCTACTTATTGATGGGGAACTAAGCTGTTGTTTAAAAATCATTTTGAGTGCATTAGTGAAATTCATGAAAGCGGCTAAAAGGAGACTTTTCAGGTAATTTTCTGTATCGCTCCCAAGTGGCAAACAGTTTGTGAGATTAAAGTCTTTATAAACTAGCCATCTATGAAAATATTTTGTACATGCTTATCATTGTCTAAGGAAATATGTAGATGAAACAAAATGGCCCTCGAACTTATCTATATTCATGTTAGTAAAAGTTCTCAGGAATGATTATCATTGAGAAAAATATTCTTCAATTGCAATCAGCACTCTAGCTCTGCGATTTTAAGGACGAACACTTTATGTTTTAATAAAATGTCAGAGCTGTAGGATTATCTGACCACTACCCAGTCGCAGGTCTTGCAATTCACTTGTTCATGTTCTTAACAAACTTGTGCCTATCTTTTCTCCACTTTGTACATATACAAATAGTGATATATTCATTGATTGATCAATTGTTATGATTCACTTAGGTTACATTTTATTTTTTTTTCACGACTGAGTACAAGTGTTGCATGAGACAAGAGATTTTCGTATTGTATTGTACATACTTATGAGGCTTTATTTGATTATTATTATTCGATTGCCTTCCCATAATTACCTATTCAATAACAGACCTTTCTCTTTTCTGTTAGGCAAATAACTGCCAACATGTTAATTTCAAATGTTATTTTAAGGAGCCCAAACACCTGCTATTACTTCAGCAGGCCTTGGATATGTATGACAACAAAATTATACAAAGAGAGGGATAAGATAACAAAAATTATTGTAAGACCGTTCAGTGTATTTCATTGTTACACTACAGTTTCTTGTCTTTAGATCACCTTGATTACATCACTTCTGGTTTACATATGTGACACCTCTGGTCAAAAGGTGCCACCTGTCGCAAATTTCAAAATTTAATTTTTCACATGTAGACACTCCAATACACATCTGGAACAAAAATGAAATTGTTTGGATTAAATATTTCAGGCTTTTGAACAACAGGTTTTAAGTGAAACTTCTGTCACACAAATGCAATTTGACAACCTTAATGACAATTAGGAGCCAATATATACTTAAAAGAGAGACACGTGTCACCTTTAGAGAGGAGGCATCACATATAAGACTAATTTGACATCGTCCCTGTTATTGTTGATGTTTTAGTTAAGATGTGCCAAATTTAAAGCAAAATGACTTCTTTGAGTGGATTGCGCTGTACAACCTTATATATATAATATATAAAAATCTATATAAATAGAAGGTAACACTGATATTTTTTGACAGCTAGGATGTCTTTATTGCTCAGAAATTGAGTTTTTCCTCTGAACATTTCATATCCGTCCTTTATTTTTTTTTCAACTACTGCCCATTTCTTAAGAAAACTTGTTTTCCTTATTGATCTTAAAGTTAATAGACTGTATTTATTTCAATTTGTAATTGGATTTTTTTTTTAAAGATAATTTAAATGATTGATTGAATGTGTGTATTTGAATGCATATATACTATTTGGATGCTGTTTATAGGCATATGATCACGTCAGCATATCTTGACTATTGATGTCCCAACTAATAAACTTATTGTGATACAATCTATTGGCCGTTTTCACAGAGTTCATCATGATATTTTTGACACCTAACAGCTTCTGTGTTTTAGTGTGCGTGCGTGTGTGTGTGGATTAACTTGTTTATGGCTGTAATTGTGTAGATTATGTTTGTGTGTATTTTTACATAACGCTTGCTTTTTGAATACTTGGACATGGTGTCAGATGAGACGTTGCGCCCTCAGGGTACTGCATTTGGAAACCAGCCAGTGCCATATGTCATTATTTGCCACTATCCACTGGCCTAGTCCTTACTCAAGACGTTAATGTGGAATCTGCCTTTCATTTAATTTTTCATAAGGGGACAGCTTTACGAACACACAAATTTAACATGACTTCCTATATACTTCTTGAGAAAGTACTTTTCTTTTAATGTCTTGTTTTATGAGGAGCATGAAATAAAAAACTAACCAACATTGAAAGGTGTGGTTCTGACCTATTTCTTACAGACATAGCTAGGGACTTAGGCAACCCCCAATTATGTACAGTCAAACTCGTTCAAACCGCACATGCTTAAGACGAATTTTTGCTTAAACAGATTCAAAAAAATTCTCCCGTTTTTCCTCTCTTTAATGAATTATTGCAAAAAAGACTAACCTAATGGTGTTTCACTTTTTTTTAGACTGGCATGAGTGTGACTCAGACTGTTGCCTTCTTTAAGGAATAAAGTAGGGCATGGATCAAGACATTACAGACGTAATTAAAACGCTGCTTGTTGACCCCTAGCATATTGAATTTAACTTAAAAACAGTTGTTTTGTTTAAACGGAACAAAATCGTGCTTCTTAAAAATTTTTGTTTGATCAATGTGTTTTCCTATACTCCTTTTTCTGTCAATTAAATTAAGGGTGCAAATCGAGCGGCCGAAAATCTTCGGCCAATGGATTCTAAAGACCCTGTCTGGTCACTCGGTTGGCCGATAAAAATGGCCGACCGGTTTCAAAACGTTCTTAGACTTAGAGGCGTTAATGTTTTTATTTAAGGTATCATCCTATCGGGTCTTATTCGACAAGTCAGATTGGAGTCAAGTGTAAGGGTTAGAAATAGGGTGTGGTTTACTTAGTTTTTTTAAAAATTAATTGCTACCATTTGAAATCGATTGATGTGTTTGTTAACGCGACTTTACCACGCAATGAGTTGCCGATTTCT
>JAUUEB010497222.1:0-10471 GCA_032362205.1 Clione limacina
TATGAATAAAATAAAAACAAGTTCAAAACAAAAATTCCGGCTTGAGTTTGATTTAAAAAAAATTAATTTTGCCTTTCTGCTAAGGTGTAAGATTACAATCTGCCTGACCCCCCTCCATCTTACACTTTCCCCTCGAGGGTGTAAGATGAAATTTGAACATCCCCTAACATGTGCCGTTTAAGATGATTCTTTATCATATTTCAGATGTAAGCAATCAGATTCTGAACTTGTGATTGAACAAGGTTTCTGGTTTGTTTCATGACGTAACTTATTTATAAATGAAATCAAGATGAATATAAGAATCAATGACAATGTTATTGTCAATAATTTATAGTTATAAAACTATTGTGGATACTAAGCGAACTCTTGGACTATTAAAGTAATCACGGTGTGAAAATATAAAAGAGTTCTTTGATGTATCATGAAGATAGTGAAAACTGTATTTGGTCATAGAAGTAACTAAATGTCTTTGTATTCTCCACAACATACGACTGTAATCACAAGGTTAAACAAACCTAGAAGAAGTAATTTCCAGGAAAATCAGGGACCGTTAAAGAATAAAGACATGTTATCACTTGGGCCAGCGGACCAATGATTACTGAACATTTTTTATTTGAATACGTTTTCCGGTCTTTGGAACATTAATGACAAGAGATTGAACTATTTCAGAATGCTTATTCTGTGTCCATTTCTTAGACCAGTTATCCATCTTTACTCTTTTATTCTCTAATAATTATCCCCCTGAAGCCTTGTTATATAATCTGGATTTGGAATATTTCCATCAGTTTTAGTGTCATAAGCTAGAGGGATTTAGTGCTTTGTAAGATTCACCTAGAACTCTAAAGACGCAACATATTGTAAGACGACAATACACCAAAGGAAATGGAAATATGACAAGAGGGACATACGTACAAAGGCAGACATTACACTCTGTGGTCATCATTACTCTTTTGAGATAACTCAATACTTGTCAGGGAAAGATAAATGGCCACTCAAAAGCTAAGAAAGCTATTTTTATTACACACGTGATACAGTCCTTATTTCTTGATGGTGCTTGTTGGCAAAGGTTCTGTCGGCCAATTATTGTCTGTCCTTCTCTTCTCTACTTCGTCCCCCATCTGAGCCTGGCATTTCTTTACCTAATACCCCTTTCAATATATAAAACCTTTTGGAAGACTTTAGCTTAAACATGTCTTTTCCAATCATCTATTTTCCTGTCTAAAGAAAGTGTTTTCTATCATTTTAATTGCTCTCTAACGTAAAGAGAGCACTAACATTGGACGGTTTAACAAGTAAATGATGTTGATGTTTATGCTATCAAAGTTACAAAAATGTATTTGTATTATCCATAAATATACTGATGCAGAGATTGGATCCAAAAGAAAAGGAAAGGTGATGAAAAAGTCATGGCAATGAAAAAATGTGCGGGTCAATTAATGAGTTGTTAAAACGCGCAGTGCGCACAAGATAATTTGCATGCAAATAAAGAACTTTTGGCTACCATATTATGTTAGATAATGGTGCGTTTGCTTTAGAAGAAACGGTATAAAAATAAGCAAGTTCTCAATACAAGACGAAAATTCATTAATGGAATTCTTGAAATAAACTTCTGATTATTGTTCCCAATTTAAGTTAAACTACTTTAAAACTATTTTACAATGAAATCAAGGTATCATTTCTGGTAAGGTGATGTATGTACTGCTGTTGTGTTTTTGTTGCTACATATTTTGATAACATTCTTTCCGATATCCTCACTAACGTTATCTACTGATTCCGTCTATCTATTTTCTTTTGTATCTTTCTATATCTTTTTTTTTCATTCTATCATGTTTTACTTCGAATATTTTTTTTAAAATTCCATAGTACAGTAAATCGTTGCATTTTAAATTGTAAATGTCTTACAACGAATTTAAGCATGAGATAATCATAATTTAATCTTTGACCAGCTGTCTTTTGGCCAATAAATAGGGTTTGACTACGGGTGATTATATGAAATAGTCGAAAAACAGGAGTCTTAAGACAAGTCTTTCTTTTCTTATAAATGACTTGAATGTACACTAGTAATCACTACCAAAATATGAACCTATGAGAGCGACTTTTGACACAAAACACTTTATACTATTTCTAGTTGTTCTAAGATATATTATAATATCTCTACTTGTCATAAGTCCTATTGCAAATTACTTGATTACCATTACCATTATTATGTCTTTTTACTTGTCTATGCCTACAAGCACCATGTTTTTGAAAGTTGTTATATGTGTGATATATGAGTGATGTATGAGTGCATAAGTATGTTAATGTGTTGTATCATTGTAAAACACTTAGGGCCTATCGCAGGGATAAGTGCTATTTAAATGTAATTTATTATTATTATAAGACAAATCATAATCTGTCTACTTGTCTTAAGACACATTCTAAAATATATGCTTGTCCTGTGACACACTATAATCTCTCTACTTGTCTTAAGACACATTCTAATATATATGCTTGTCCTGTGACACACCATAATCTCTCTACTTGTCTTAAGACACATTATAAAATATATGCTTGTCCTGTGACACACTATAATCTCTCTTCTGGTCCTAAGACACTTTATATTATCTCAACTTGTCGTACGACCCATTTTAATATATTAACTTATCATAAGACACATTATAATATCTCTACTTGTTTTGTTTTAAAAACGGCTTCTACATTTTTATGGCCGCTGTTATTACGTTCGGTTGGTTGCATCGTTGGGCTTGTAACGAAGAATCCTATACTTAAGATGATATTTCAAAAAAAATTAAAAACTGGGACTCTATCTTTGACACAACCTGTATATGTTTGATACGCGATAAAGATGGCTATAGCATTTATTTAAATTGCGCTATTTTAACCCATCGACTGGCTAAATGCATGCCTTTGGTATTTAATGACATAACACAAGTAGATTCAATGTAGTTTTGCCTGAAATACATATGCTTCTCGAGAAGCATATACTTATTGTAGCTATCCACTGGCGAGTATCCATGAACATAAAGGTATAGTGTTGAATATATTGTAGACTCATTAAAAAAAGATATATGTTTAGAAATATTGTGACGAAAAAAGATATGTACCCATAAAACAAAATCATTGTTTTGGTACAATGGCAGGTCATTGCTAGCTTTAAACATAACCTGTTAACCGTAAAAATAATAGACATGAACGTGAACATTTCAATTATTATTGTAGAAAGTTTGCACTTAATCTATACTTCCTTTCTCAGTGTCATGGGAAATGTTTTTTGTTTTGTTTTTGGAGTCGTTAAAAAGTAATAATACTCACATCTGTTGTGTCATGGGATCTAGGGTCACGTGACGGCGCTGTTTTTATTTCTGCTTTTGTTTTTCTAAGCTTACATTTCTTCATAACTTGTTATGAATTGTTGCTGACTGAGACACTTGTGCTGCACACACCGCATGTCTTTGAACGCACTCACACAAACACCTGGTGAGTACATTGCACCAAGGTAACTTGTTGACAAGGGTGGGCAGATTATTATTTTATAATACGTACACTAGTATTTATAGTTACGGTTGGGAAGGATGGAGTTTCAGTTGTTTTAACATGTTTTTTTCTGAGAAAGTAATTAATAAGTAGTACCGTTTCGATTAAAAAAAAACAATATATTTGTTATTGATTTCTTCCATAATTAATCAATTGATCAATTTCAAATGCAAACACTGAAAACAAATAAATAACAAAAGTGAGATCACTAGGGTCCAAAACAGCTTCTTCCGTTATCTGAACAAGTAAAATACACTCTTCTTTATAACCTATGAATAAGCAAGAACAGAACTCTTCTGACCTCTTGAAAAAAGCAGAAAACCACAGTTTACAAAAAAAAGAAGCAATGTTGAAATAATAGAAGGATACATTTTTGAGAAAATATAAGAAAAACGAATGTCTAGTTGGCGTTTTTACAATATTTTTAGCTTTAATTGCTTTTAAATCAACGAGTCTGATCACATCATTTTGGGTTAGACCGCGGTAGATATTAATGACAATAGTCAATACTGTCTATGCTTTTTTAATTGGATTATATGAGTTATATTTATGTTTTTTACTTGGGTTTCATTTACTTCCAAATAATAATGCTACCTTAGTTTGGCCTCTACAATAGTTTCACTAATCAGATATGTTCTTGACTGTATATGTCAATATGTCATGTCAAATTTAGGACGTTAGGAAGTATTAGGTTAGAGTTTTATGAATATTGAATCGAAAATAATTGACGAAATTCACCAATACTCTGTAGAATCATTTATAAAAAGCATTTGTTAGCACCGATGCAAAAAGATTTGAATGCTAAGACACAATATAATGTGCTTGAAATACTCAAATGACTGAGACCAATGAAGCGTTGATCTTAAATTTGTAAGTGGAATTATAAATATAAATAAGCTTCATTGTGGAGTCAACGGTATTCCAATAATACGCAACATTTCCCAATCAATAAGTGATCATGTCTCCCCCGTTTTTGGTAAAGAACAATGAAAGTCACAAAGTTATACTGATTCAATACGCGTTTCGACGGTTTGTGTAAAATTGAATACTAGTGAAGATGGATATAGTCTAGATAAGCTGCGTGAATATTTCATTTCAATAACCACAAACTAAAGTTAGCTAAGGTCAGAGAGCCAAGTTGAGCCAATATAAGCAAACGTCAGACAAGCTAAGCCATGGTCAGCCAGGTACGGTCAAGACAAAAAAATTATTACATGGGTCAAGGTCATCGTAAGTCCTCCAAGGTCAATCAAGTTCAGCATAGGTCGTAAAAGGTCATGTTTCAATAATGTTTGCAACTTATAAAAACAACGAAGAAAAAAGAAATAGTCAACCGATGTGTACAGGAGTGTCAACTTGTTCAAAGACAACATGACATGCTTAGTTAAGGCCTGTAACTCACTACAGTAACCTTGTCATTGATACACTTGCCATTGTTTTAAAAACTTTGTGTTTGTTTGTTTTCTTCTTAAAATTATAAATTGTTTGGAGGATATTTTTAAACATATTTAATGCGCCCCCATCGATAAGCACGACATCTAACATTTTTATACTAATCTAATACGGTATATAAATAACTATCTTGCTAACTTGCAAATTTATCATGTATCTATTTCTCCATAACATCATTTTATTTGCATTACTCATAAATTCGATTGCAGGAATGTCAGGACGATTTGCCCTCTTCTCCCAGTGACATATCTTTATTTTGGGCTATAACTTTTTTCTCTTTGTATTTGTCAAACGGAAGCTGTGAAAATATGTGCTAATGATTCCAATGTTAAAAAGCACAAGCTATTAATACCCGAGCTTTTCTCATGTCTAAACCGTTTATGTTTGGTAATCCACTCAGCTGTTATCATTTACGTTTTTTACGTGGTCTTCATCATGTCAAAATAACATTTTTACATCACCGCTTGCACAACATTTTTACTTTCTGTTTCCAATGTATTGTGTTACTGCACATAATGTTCTATTTTAAGCTGTATGTATGTGTACGTGCTTATAAAATTATAGCTTGAATAATGTCACATGCATCACATGCATCACGTGCATCGCATACATCACATGCTATGGAATAAATTGAAACAAGAATACCATACAACAATTAAGTTCGGTATACCTAGGTATAAATATGTGCATTTAACTGAGAGACTACGCATCATTGTTTTGTTTCATTACATTAATACTTGAATATGATAAGCCAATAGCAATGTATTTTAAATTCCCTAACTAAAATAAGTAGCATTACAGATACATTCGAATATATTGAGTATCAGCATGAGTGTAGATTAGCAACATGGTATTAAACGTCTCCATTACATTCTAGCATGGAGAGAACAAATAAGTTGAATAAAGTCAGATGAAGATAAAAACTGGTATTGCTAACTGGAAGTGTTAATCATTGTGTATAACTTATATATTTCGACATGCAATAGAAAAATGCACAAAGTGAACACAAAATCTAATGAAGATATATGATGCATCTTCATATCAAGTTGTTTCATTGAACATTCTACGTTGATATTAAAAGTTCACTAACAAAAAAATCAACTGAGGTGAATCTGTGTGTATGGTTGATAAATGAACTTTGCACTGTTTCTGAACCAGTGAACGTATGATTCTCAGCCCACGAACTTAGAAGATTATTTCTTGTGCTTTTTGTTGCTGTGATGGATTACACGAGTGTGATGAATAAAGAAAGTGATAAAGAAGGTGGCGTCATATTAGGACAAACGTTATTCACCCGAATATAATTAGTAAACGTTAGGCAAAGTCTTTTATACCGTGACAGTAGCTGACAACCAGTCAAATATTTTCTAAACAACAATTTGAAAATTGTCTTTATCAACGTTTCTGACTGGATTGCAAAAACACGTGTTTTGTATAAAATTTATCTAATGTAGTTGGTTTGTGTTTCGACTACATTGACCAAGCGTAACCATAAAATGACAACTTCCAAACAAATACAAGAAATTTGTTGCAATAAGAATGAAGGACTCGATCGTGTTTGTGCATCTGAATCTGTCAAAAACTTGCAGCTTTGCTACTCAGTGGAATACATAATGTTTTGTGGCTTTCAACATTTCTTTAGCGTCATTCTTTCACATGTCTCAGAAGAGCTAAATATCTGATCAAAGAGAGGTCATATGTACATGAACATAGTATTGAAATATGACATAAATATTTGAAAGTTGACAAGTGTGAAATTTGTGTTTAGTTTCATGTGATTGACTGCTTTATTCGTACGTGAGGGCTCAAGTTTGTCAAATTTGTTCAAAAAGTTGAAGTATGCGTAAATTAATCTTAACTATTTACGCGACTCAATTGATTTATCAGCTAGAGTGAAATGTCAACTTTAAAAATATGCACTTATTTGTGAACACAATAATGACATATTATGTGATACTCCCATCATCAAACTTTTCAAATTGTCAAGAATGTTTAATTTTAGTTTAGTGTCTTGATATTTAGACACATTCTATACATGGGGGGGAGGGGGTGAAATCACTTTGATGAAAAAAGTAACTTTAGATTTGATATGCATGAAATACATGGACTGGACAAAAGTGCCTTTTGAAATGTATGAACAAACGGTTCTCAAACTATTGGCTCATACAAATGCGATTTGAACGCCTACACATCTTCAATGAGTACGATAACCTTTATTTTGCTTGCAAAACGCACAGAATGGCTGAGTTACACGAATCAAGCAAAGTTGTTATACGAAACTTCCTTGTTTCCCTTTCAGACAATATTTCGAAATTAGAAGTGCAAAAAGTTCAATCTTTCGACCTGGGGCGTTATTCTATAAACACTTCAATGACTTTATGATACACATCTCAAAGAGGAATAAATATGTAAAAATATTTCAGCAAGATCGTCCACAGTTGGAGTTTAAAAAGGTCCCGATGTGATTGAATGGGGTTAGGACTGCAACAGCTGTGAGAACTTTTCTTGGCAGATAGGGAAATCGTCTGCTTTTTTAAAGTCTGCCACAATAGCCCTTTGTATGATCTACAAAACCACAGGATCGGTAACAAACAACTTCGCATATGAATTTTATCGTCGAGGCAAGCAGTGCGTGAAATATCTTTGGAAATATGATTGAAAAAACTGAAAAAAAGAATCGGATGAAAATTCAGATAACGGTTTATGAATTGAAAGGCGTACAATGTTGAAGATAAGAGGAATGATGTAGAAATCTTTAAAAACCAGCTGGTACTGCTTATGTTTAAATGTACATGCCTTACAATTTGTAAATGTAGGTTATGTGTGTTAACATATAGTGGTATTTTTTAGGGGGTGGACTACTTGCAATGCCTATCTCTAACAATAAGTGTTTCCCACTTCCTTAATGATATACATTCTTCTTCTTACAGGTGTTTCATTATTTAGACATACTAACAGTTAATAATAATTATAAAAATGGCATTTTATAGCGCTTTTACTTATGCAAGCTGAAAGCCCTTCACATGATACAAATTGACATATCACAATAAAAAGACAAATGTTTATCATTCATATCAGTAGACACTAAATTCCTTTTAATTAACTAACTATAATTTACAAGAATCAAAAGGAGAAATACAAAATATGCATACATGCGTCCACTCAAATCAACACACAGACACGCACTATTAAAAGAATACATTAAGCTTCCTATGGTCTAAATCATAGAAAATAGACCATGAGTCCACCTAAGCTATTTCTGTTTCACTTCTTTAATTGATCAATAAAAAAGGTGAAACAGCAACCATATGCGTTCAGAGAAACAAACATAAGCTGGGAAACAAGGTGAAAACTGAATTGAAGACAAGATAACCATACGGGGTATGGTTGCGGGTGCAACTGTGCGACACCTCAACCCCAGTCTGATCGCCACAATTGAACACAACACGGCAAGTAAGCAAGGAAATACGGCACATTGACCACTTCTTGTGATCAGCTCACAAGCGAAACGGTCGTAAAGCAAGTAAGTCTGTATATATGTTTACGTATTAGCCTCGAAAATAACATTTTATTGAGATCTCTTCCTAACAAAATACAAAAATATCTAAATATATATATATATATATAAAAACATAAGTAAAACCAAGAACCGAACCCTTTTGTCTCACGTTTTGAATCTAAAAACCATCAAGTTGAAGACGTTTTTATTCCTCTCTTAAATGTAAAAGGTTATATACAGTGCACCAATATACATCTAGAAAAGATGATATTCAAACTTTGTTAACACCTTGATTGACAATTCTTTCCATTTGCTTCAGAAGATCACCAACCTTGTACATCTTTGAATGGTATTTCAACTTGTCGTACACTGTTTCATGACCGTCAAACGGAAAATATAGTAAAGTTGTATATACTATAAAGAAAAGACTGAACATATATTTTGTTGCACATTTATTATCCTCCTTTTTATCCGACGCCAGACATTTAAGTTATCCTCATGTTTGTCTGTCAACACGGTGACTAAAAAATATACAACAAATATACGTGAAATGTGGTACGATGTTCCAAAATGATGCAATACAGATTCCTATTAAATCCCAGTAATATATGTTGGCAATTGATTTATTTTTTAAAGACATTTTTACATTATTTTCTATCATGGAGTGTCAAGAATTTTCCTTCTTTTCAAGACAGAATGGCGGACGTATTGAACGCATGGTAGCTTACTGAAACGAAAGCAATAAGCATTGTACAGGGAGTGCTATATTATCATCAATCCAAGCAGTAATTTAATTTCCTCAAATTTCTTGAAATAGTTTGATTAAGTCATCTTATTTTGTTTTTTCAAACACTCACTCACTCAACCACTCACTCACTCACTCACTCACCCACTCACTCACTCCCTCACCCACATACTCACTCACTTGCTCACTCACTCACTCGCTCACTCATTCATTTACTCTCATACTCACTTACTTACTACATCATTCACTTACTCACTCACTCACTAATTTACTAATTAACTAACTCATTCACTGATCACTCTCTCCCATACTCACTCACTAACTATCTAAGTCACTCAAACACACAAATCACTCAAATACTCAATCTCTCACTCACTCTCTTATTCACTCACTCACTCAATCATCTCTCACTATCTCACTTTATCACTCACTCACTCACTTATTCATTCAATCACCCATCCAATCACTCGCCCACTTACTAATTCATTTACTCATCAATGACCTGTAAATGTTACTTTCTTTATTTCTTACTAGCGACTTCGTCAAATCGGCGTTACCCGATTTCCTCTAACTAAAATAGCTCAATAGAAGATGGAAGTGTTTAAATGGCAATATCTCCATATGATTTTAATACCTGAATGTTATTAAAAAGGGTCTCATAAAAAATCATTGTATTTTGTTATAGCTAGAAAGCAACTTCGTCGCCTCAGTATTACCAGATTTCCTAAGAAGCTGCTTAACAGAAGAAGAAGAAGAATAACGCATCACCCCCTCCCTATTTTTCAAATACATAGAAAGGGCCCATTTGCACTAATATCCCCACCCGTTTAATATATATTTGGATTTTAAAATCGTAGAATGTAACCATTTACATCAAAACCATTTGAGAAACGCCTTTGATATGTAATTTATCAATTGTTAAAAGCTCAGCCAAGTCCACCTGTAAAAGCACAGGTAAATTCGTTTCAGGTGCGTAGCCAGAGTTCTGAAAGGGGGGTGACACCATGTAGTTTATCAAATTAATAATGAGATAAGTTATAAATTGTGCAGAGTAAAAGCATTGTGGGTCTCAAGTGCGAGGATGGGGGCACTTCCCGTGTACCTTTGCGAATTTTCCATTTACATGTTTCTTATGACAACAGTGCTATGTAAAAAAAATCGAAATCTCTCTCTCTCTCTCTTTCTTTCTTTCTCTCTCTCTCTCTCTCTCTCTCTCTCTCTCTCTCTCTCTCTCTCTCTCT
>JAUUEB010497233.1:0-10469 GCA_032362205.1 Clione limacina
ATCGTACCCCTTATAAGGTTTATCTATAGCCTTAACGTATGTGTGTGTGCTAGTTTGAAGGATACGAGGTAAACACACGACCGTTTCATTTGATCAATGGCTCTCTAAGTTTACCCTCAGATCTTTTCAATAGATCTTTGGAACTTATCGTTGACGAAAGGGAGATTGACGATCATAATGGATTAATTTCGTTCTTGTGTTGGTTTACCAAGATAAATATGTGCCATTTAACTCTATATCGGTGTAGGTTTGAATCCAATGTGTTCAGTAGTTTGTGTAACCTGTTTTATTATCGTGTCAAATTTGAAGTAAAATAAAATATTTTTTATCGATCTTGAGAAAAAATTGGACATGATGCCAAAGATAACTTTCTTTTAGGAGAGGATGGTAAGACGTATATCGATAAGGTATCTAAAGAAATAAATAGATTCAAAGGGCAATAACTACAGGTGCAAATACAAGTTGTCCATAGGTAAGATATTCGTGTGGCTTACCTTTTATTCTACACTGAATGAGTGTTTTGAGTGACATTCAAATTAATTTGAGAATTATTAAGTTCGTTAATAAGAGAAGTAGCTTAAAATTGTCTTGGTTTCAGTGTTTATATATGACAACAGATCGGACTTCCAAGAGTAGTGTTTTGCATATTTTAATGTTGTTGGTTGGTTATTTGTTGGTTCAAAGTGTTTTTACATAATTCTTAACACAACAATACTGTTATGACTAGTGTTTCTCACATTAATGTGCCTATAGAACACACAATTAGAGAACGACAGCAGACATATTTTGCTAACCGGATTCGAACCGTGGACCTCTCTTGTTGAAACATTATTTTTTCCCACGACAATCCGACAATCAACTTTTTTTTACAAAATCAATATTACCTTCCCTTTTCCAAAATAGATATTGACAAGATTGATCTTACTGTTTAGATTAACGTGTATTGTTTTTTAATCTTATATCTGATCTTTTTCATATAACCATACGACATGATACAACGCATTCCAATATACATTGTAATGATGTCAAAGGATCTGGGTCGCCGTCAGTGATCGGCACTTTGCGTGTCGTAAGTGTCAAACAAGCAATTAACCTCATGCATAATATGGCTTCATGTTTCAAAAGAACTTTCATTTTCTATTTTCCATTGATTCCCCCCGAGATATAATCTCACAAACTCGGTCCTGTATTGATCGGTTAAACTCCTTTTTAACGTGATTGCTCTTAACGGTTTGATCAGAAAAATACTTTCTATATGTGTATGTAGTTCTAAAATTCTGATTGTTACTTTTCTAATGGATATGTTGATTTTGCTGTTGTCGGATTCTTCCCTGATTGACCGAAAAATTAGAAATTGACATAGAAAAGAAAACAAATGAAGCGTTTTATTCGTGAAAAGCCGAAATATTGAGGAATTTTGGGTATTCAATGTTAACTTTTCTATGTCGTTAAGTTCTGGACTGTTGAATAAACTTTCATTCTTATAAAAGCAGACTGAAAGGTATGAATGAAAACCATGACAAACGCATAGACAATGAAGTGAACACACAAGAAAATGAAGACTCTTCAAACAATACGTCAGTTCAGAAAATAACCGTTACGGAAAAGGACGATGAATTAAATATAAGTAATGATAATGAATCAAATCTGACGTTTTATAGTGCTCCAAGTACAGCGGTCGAAGAACATCATGGCAAGACTTTGAATGGTAATTCAATTTTCAATATTTTTTAACATAGTTGTTATACATCTCTAATCTGTTAAGTTTGTTATGACGCTGTTGCAAGATGTACACAATGTATTATATTCACAATACTATCAATAACATACTACATGGTTTCCCTATTAGAAGAGGTGGAAGTGTTAATAGAAGGGGGGTATACACACCAACTAGTTTTCAATAAAAGGGGGGCTTTAATAAAGGGAGGGGGGGGTGCAAATCAGCTACAATAAAACATTCTAGCAGTTATAAAGTGTTTATAAAATAAGGGCAGCATATAAGAGTAGCAGTTATATAAGTTAACCATTGGAAACCAAAACCTAAACAATATAGTATGCGGCATAAATCAATGTCAATATTTTATCCACAACTAATGCGTCCAATTTAATAGAAGGGGCGGGGATGCTAATAAGCTTGGGGAGATGCGAATTTATACTTTTCCGATGAACCTATTATAAGGATTTTATAAAGTTTCTAATTTTGATCCCTGTTATTTAATAGCACAATATAGAGTTGTATTTTTTGAAAATGCACGCCTAGTGACATATTTAGCAAGAACATAATCGTTGTTATATTTTCAAAGATTCATTTTAAATCCCGGCTGATGAAACTCTTATAACCGCAGTTAGTTAGTCAGGGGAGGAGCAACTCAATAAACTGGATGAAAATAGCAATGGTTAGAGTTGATAATTATAACATGTTCATGTGCTGAAACAATTGATGTATTAGTATTCATTTTAAGAAACTTAATTGGCACAACAAGGATGGTGGATTTCTTTGATTTAAGATAGCAATATTCATTACCAGTGTGCGAAACCCATAAATGTGCATCATCACCCTTATAGAAGAAATGATATTTTTTGTCATCTGTGTTTGTGTATGGAAAAACCATTGAATCATGATTTGAAAGTGTTTTTTTTTCTTTTTTTCATATTCTTCACCATAAGCTTGACGTTTTATTTCCTACAATAGTCTTTATTCGAATTTTAGATTCAAGACAGGCGCGTTTTGGATCTAAATGGGAGGGGGGATTTACCCCATGCCTCCTGGCTACTCGCATGATTCAAGTTAACTCCCACCACGTTCCCCATAACATTTGCATTTTTCTCTAAATATTAACGTCTCATGATTTCTGCTTCACATGGTATACAACTTTTTCAATAATTTTGTTATTCTTTGTTTTTTTTCTAACAGACAACATCCAATCTGGTTTTGTCGAACATTTAAATTTGGTGAAGTTGCCAGTGACAAGTACACAACCTTTGAGACATGTGACCAGAGCCAGGCCTAAAAGGAAGAAGATGCATCGCCCCACACGGCCTGTCGTCGAGAGCGGTTAGTATTTGATAGTTTATTCTCTATTTTTTGAAAGTTTTACACATCTAGAAGAAAAGTTATATTAATTCCAAGATATTTTTCTTTCTTTTTCCTCTATAAAAAGAAATAAGCAATCTTTGATCAATTTCTTTTAGAATAAGTGAAATGAGCTATTTCATGTTCATCGTTGATACAATTTTTTTCTTGTGCATTTTGGTCCACCAATGAGAAAGCCTCCTTTATTTGGGATTAGCTTTACATAACTAGAACTCATTGATAAACTACAAAAGGTCAGTGAGGTATAAGGACTCAGTCTTCATGTAAATGAATGACAGAATGTGTGATTATCTCAAAAGTAAATAGAAAAAGACAATTGATATGAAGTATGAAAGTGATAAACAATCAAACAAGTAGAGAGATTCAAATATATTAGAAGTATGATCACTGATGATGGATGATATATAACTGCAATAGAAATACAATTAACCAAGGCAAAGGCAACATTTGGAAAACTGAAAACTACTTTCAATACAATCCTGATCAAATTTGGTATCAAATAAATGGCCATGATCACGCTATAGGGATTATTTATTTACGATTTTGATAAGAGATAATAACAAAGCAAATGTTTACCAAATCCATCCGTCTAACTATGCATATCACTGTGGTCACCACCTGCTAAGATCGACAGATGCCAATTGCACTTATCTCGGCCAAGTGACGCAAATAATAATAATAATAATTATACTTTTATTGCCATATTGTAAAATCATAGTCATTTACAAGAATTGCGATATGTATGTTATATGTAGTCATGGGCGAGATCGCTAAAAATCAAAGATCAATGATATTCGTACTTTCAATTAAAAAAGATCGCAAAGATTGATTATGCAACCAAAGTGAATTTGTTTTGGACTAAAAATGATTAAGAAATTATATTCTTATGTATTTTATATTCTCAATTGCTAATATCTCCAAAAGTGTGTACAGCATCAAAATAACCGAAAACTTCCATAATCAAATGTGCTTTATAAGAACTATGTCGGGCAAAAAATAATAAAATGCCACGCAAGCAAAAGTGTAACATTCTTTTTGAGACCCCTATATGTTGTTTTAAGCATTTATGTTCTGTTTAATATAAATGTTGAAATTAAGTAAATATGTCGTATTAAGTATATACACCATATAAACTAAATAGTGATTAACAGCTTTTGTTATAATCACTCACTTGTTTCTTTCAGATGACCCAAAAGAAACAAAGTTAGAAATAACAAGTACTCAACAGGACCCAGTCAACAAGACGTCATCACCGAATGAGGGTCATAAAAAGTCAGAAATAGAGGAGAATCTTGGAAACAAAGAACATGAAAACAATCTCAGTCCATCTTGTCAGTTGAACAACAACAATCAACTTGAAAGTTTAAATGACGATGTCGATAAAAGAGATGATATTACAGAAGTGTCGAATCTCATACAGGATAGAATAAACGACAGCCATCTTGAAAGGTAATTCGATATCATTCATTTTTCAAAACCAAAAGGTTTAGAAAGATAAAATGTTAAGGACACCAAAAAGAGAAAAGAGAAACGTTTCCATAAAACACTAAGGGGTTTTAAACTCAAATAAGGTTAACATGTATATACTTTCCATGGTAGAGAGTAAGGGTCCTGCCAAACCAACACTTACTCGGTCCTGATTTTGGTGAGATCGATTTGAGTTTTTGTTGATATTGGGACGGGAAAGCTGTTTTGCGGAACGTGACATTCAGAAATTACACTGTTGCAGTTAACATCAGGTAAAATACTATGGTATTTAACACACAAATAATCCACATGAATCCGTGTATTGTATCAACAAATGTATACGTAGTACAAGTTTCATGTCTAAAATCATCAAAATAACTGAAATAATCATAAACAAAACTCATTTACACCATATAATAATGTATATTCAAAATCCCCATTGGTTATTATATCACAAGGATATGTATCACTAAACATATTTAAAAGAATCGCATTTCATACATGCTAACTTATATATTGTCTTTGGTTAAATAAGTGTACCATTTAACATTTTCATCTGACGTAAGTTTCATTTGTCTTTTCATTATTTAGGCTTGTTACAAAATATAGAAAGCCTATCGTGTCACGTGGCTCCTCCTACCTCAATGAGGACATTCTAGATGACAAAATGATTATGTCGACTCTCAAGCTGGACAGTACATTGATTCGTTTATTCTCAGATCCAAGTAAGTCTATATAACAAGTTCCACACATTCAAACAATGGTATTAATATGACAATACCAGATATCGAAAACGATATTCGCTACATTTCAAGACAAATCCGAAATTTTTCTAGCGAGACTAAACTTCAGATATATTTTATTTGTCAATGCAGTAAAAGATGTGCATATTTTGTTATCACCATATTTTATTTTCTTAGCAATCAAAAGTACATAGATACATTTTTTTTTATTTTCCAAAGTTATGTATAATATCATATAAAGTATTTTCTTTATGGCTCTACCGATATATATTTTACAAAATTCAGAGATTTCGAGTATAGGCTCTCAAAAACTCACTACATATCTCATAACATTGCAGCTCCAGTCTCTAACACAATTCCAGTCACAAACTCTTATCCCAAAACAAAAAAAACGTTAAATATTGCTCTCTTACCCCCAACGGATTGCCAGTCACAAAAGTTTAGTCCTTATCCCCACCACAATGCCAGTAATTAAATTGCAGCCCTTATCTCAAAGTAAGTGCCACACATAACATTGCGATCCATTCATGTCTAAAACAAACAAAGTCAAATCATTGCAGCCCTTATTTCCAACATAATGCCACACATAACATTGCAGCCGTTACCTAAAAAAAACCCAACAACAAACCCGTTACAACATTGCAGCCCTTATCACCAACAAAATGCAAGCAACACATTTAGCACTAATCTCTAACACAATGTTAGGCACACTATTGCAGCCCTTATCTGCAACACAATGCCACACACACATTTGCAGCCCTTGTCTCCAAGACAATGCCATACATACATTTTCAGTCCTTATCTCTTTCATAATAATAGTCACAAAATTGCAGCCCTTATCTCAAACACATTGCTTCACACAAACCCACAGTTCATTTCTCCAACACAATGCTAGCCACAACATTGAAGCCCTTATCCCCAGCACAATGCCACGCATATACTTGCATCCCCTATCTCCAACACAATGCTAGCCACAACATTGAAGCCCTTATCCCCAGCACAATGCCACGCATATACTTGCAACCCCTATCTCCAACACATCTCTATCCATCGCATTGCAGCACAGCCCCTATCTCCAACACATTTCTATCCATCGCATTGCAGCACATCCCCTATCTCCAACACATTTCTATCCATCGCATTGCAGCACAGCCCCTATCTCCAACACATTTCTATCCATCGCATTGCAGCACAGCCCCTATCTCCAACACATTTCTATCCATCGAATTGCAGCACAGCCCCTATCACCAACACAATGCCACACATACATTTTCAGTCCTTATCTCCCTCATAATAATAGTCACAATGCTAGCCACAACATTGCAGCCCTTATCTAAAAAACAATGCCACACACAAATTTGCATTCCTCATCCCAAACAAAAAGTCCGATACAACATAGCAGCCTAAATCCCCAGCACGAAAAACAGTAACACAATTGAAGCCATATACTGCTCTAGAGACAGTTACTATCAACAATTTCAAACTTGTTCTTAATCTGAAACTGTTCTTCAACACTTAAGTGTCTCTGTTCTTTTATTTTCTCAAATTGAGACTGATAAAGAATTAATTTTGCTTTCCGATGGCGAAGAGAGAATTCGTGACCTCGCCATGGCAGATGGAATTGACTTTGGTCATATTGAGGAATTTGCCAGATTGAAAGCCAAACGGATACGTTTTGCGAGATTGATCACCATAATTTGATAAAATGACGATGCAGTTGTAAAGTTGTTTTACCCAACATATCATGGTGCGCCTCTGTTATGTTTATAATGATAACAAAAGTGACGACAGATATTATATTCTGTATCTCGGCAAATCTTCGACAGTGCTCCTTGATATCGCATACTACTTGAATAATAAATAATTTCTATAACTTTTCCTATTAATTCATCTTAGGTTTTTACATATCCTTTAAAAATATAACATAGGTTACGTGAACAGATTTCAATTTTATCTGGTTTACCCCTCAGATCCACAAGACAAATCGTACCGTGAACAACCTAATTCGAATGTTCTTCCCTATGCACACTTCGCTCAATCTGATCTAATCAGTATGGATCCAATCAAGTGGCGAGTACAACCAATGAATTCATCACAAAAGGAAAGTCTCAGCTATGAGTTAAAGTTCATCGAAGAGAATGTGGTCCCTAGAGTCCTTATACAAAGACTTTATGAGGAGGATATTCTAACTTTGATGGACTACAACCAATTGAGCAGGTAATATTTAGGATTTAGGAGTGATAAAAAATAATAAACGGGGTTCAACATTGTGATGCCAAGGACTAACATTAAATATATTACTATTTTAGCTTATTTAATTTTCATATATAGCTTAAAACATTTTAAAACTAACTAAATCTACTGAACCTCGGAAGGGGGGGGGGGGGCGATAATCAGAATTTGTTTTTAATCGAAGAGGAAGTTACTATGAAGAATGCGTTTGTCACATCTTTATCAGTAAGCAAAATATCACATAGTGAAAGGTTGCCCACAAGTGGTTTAGTCAAAAGGCGAACAAAAGTGGGTCATTAACTACTAAATTTTAACAAATACAAAAAGACAGTTGACGTTTTTACTGGAGAGTCTTAGTCATAGCACAAAAACAAACGAAATATTAATATAAATAGTAAGAGCGAAGGCAGATGATTTAATGGATGAACTGATGATGGTAACAGAAAAGAATATATGATGGATACAGAGGAGGAAAATACTCATCCGTTCCCAATGGTTATTTTGTTGTAGAAAAAGAACAAATTGAAGGGAAGGTCGAAGGCGGAGTCTATGTCACAATCACGGGAAACCCCAATAGATTCAGAGATTACAAGCATACAATTTCGTATATTTGGTGACAGAAAATCAGCAGAAATAGCAAAACATATATACTGCCAAACGGAATACATCTTTCTGGCAGTACATCGAACTTATGTGTGAATTTAGGTAGTTAAAGTTTAAGTACTAATGTTTAATCTCTGATACCAGATTCTTCCTGACTAAGAGTGGAGGGTAGGGGATTGCATGTACGGGAGATGGGCAGGGAATTTTTAGATCTTCGTGCCAACGTGGAAATACCTGCCCTAAGCCATATACATCTCTATTAATGACGAAACAGTGATTGGACGAGTGATGTATTGACCAAAATAAATATATAACTTTAGCAATCAAACAACAAGCACATTTTTGTATTTTTTAGACAGATATTGTCAAAAAGACTCAATTAATACATTTATTAAGGTTGTTTTGAAACAATTACTAAGAAAACAGTCATTATATCTTACAAATACATTTTATTTTCTACCACAGAACAGAAGCTCAAGGTGAGAAAGCTGTGATCAGGTTACTTATTGGAACCTTACAACGTCGAGGTGACAAAGCTTACCCTGCCTTGATCAGATCACTTGAAGACTTTGGTTATAAGCACGTCAGTGACAAAATAGTTAGCACTGAGTTGTCTATTCGTACAGGAATAGAACGAGACAGGGAAACACATGGGAACAATTATAGAAAGGTAAGATAATCAATAATTATGTTGTGTTGTCTATTTAATTTGTAAACCGATATTGGTACAATCTACGAAAAGCATTTTACAAATTTTTGTTAAAATCAAAATTCTGAGTTGATAAATTGTCAGTTTTTTGATAAATCAATACTTCTCTGTTACCCAAAGATGCTTTCGAAGTAGCTGTGAATGCACAAGTGTGTAACACTGGGATTGTCGGGCTAATATAATTACTTCTAAAATCATCAATCTAAAGAAAACATATTAAAAGAACATTGATAAAATCAGTTATTCGTGTATATCATTCGGTCTACGCTATTGAACTCTTTCTCAAGTTTGATAATGGTTAGTGAAGTAGTTAGTAGAGCTTTAGCTCAATAGAAAGGTTTGTGTAATTATAGTTTTATCAAATCTTAGTCACAAGAAATGCACGTCACAATACAAACATACAGAACATTTTCCTATTTCACTATATATCCCTCGTCATTAAAAATGTCCATGTGTACGTATAATATAAAATTAATTACTGTTATAACTTATTTTAGAACTACCCCCTGGATAAAGGATTAATAATTAGGATATATTTACTTCTGTCAAACGATATCGTAAGTAGTACAAGGGTTAGGTAGACTCAATTATTGACTCAAACTAGTCACTGGAAAATAACTTTGCAAATTGGAAAACTATTTTTTTTAATTATACCAACTTACCGTTTTCAATGAATTATATCATATAAGTACCAAACAATCTCAATTATAAGAAGCTTCATAAGTAATTCGTGCATAAAAAGTAAATCTAAAATTTGAATCTCTCACCAGTCAATATCAAACGAATGAACAACGAAAACTGGACATGTACTTTACTCGCTCTAAACGTTTCATAATTATTCCTTACATTGTTATTGTTCCTGTACATTCTTCATAATGTTGGTAAAATGCGTCAACACTTTTTCAACGACACACTCTTTGGAAATTCTTGGCTCTGTATCCCTCTGACTGGCTGCAGTAGCACTAATGGACCGAAACGACTTTGCACTTAATCCCTGATCGTCTAATCCTGTCTTTTTGATACTCTCACCTAATATATTTCCATAGACTGCTGCTCTACTTGCACTTAAGCGGTATGAATATTGCACTATCATCACGTTAACTTTTATGCATTTTGATATAATCTTCCCGTGCAAACACCGGATCAAGTATTGGAATTACATGCCTTAGAATAGAAACAGTGAACCCAGAACGTTGTGCATCGCCCCCCCCTCCCCGGAATAAGGTAACTTTCAACAATAAATCACCGTATCTAGCATGTCTATCGTCATATATTTATTATACGATCCACAGATTCGTTTCAGACGCTTCCTGGAGGAATAGTGAATTTCTATATAAAAAATGGCAAACATGTTTTTCTTTCATACTTAATCCTTGAGGAAAAATGAATAAGGAAGGAAATAATTATAATGTCTTTCTTCTGTTGGTGTATTCCGGTGTTTGGTGTAAGATATTGATATATATGGAGAACACTGGTGTTTGGTGTAAGATATTGATATATATGGAGAACACTGGTGTTTGGTGTAAGATATTGATATATATGGCGAACACTGGTGTTTGGTGTAAGATATTGATATATATGGAGAACACTGGTGTTTGGTGTAAGATATTGATATATATGG
>JAUUEB010497244.1:0-10469 GCA_032362205.1 Clione limacina
ACCCACTCCTTCAGATCAAACAAAGACATGAATGCCACCACTCTCTCAAACTATTTGTAGGAAAAGGGACTTACCCCTGACCCAAAGATCAAATGGACCATCCTGCAATCAGCCCCAGTGTACATGAAAGGGAACAGATATTGCGAGCTCTGTCTGACAGAAAAAATGTACATTGCTTGAAATTTCTGTAATGCACAATATCTCAACAAACTCTCTGACCTTGCCCTCAAATGAAGGCACATACCCAAGCACATGCACATTTAGGACCTTTTTTAACAATAAACAATACCAGAGTCTAGTGCTATAATATAATAATAGTCAGTAATATGACTAAAAATGGTGATTTAAAGTTTTGAAATGAATGAGTGATAATTATATATATATATGAATAATTTTTTTTTTTCATTTTCCCCCATGTTTGACCAATGACACTTTTATCTCTTTAGGATAAAAAGGAAGAGATCAAATCAGTTCTGGGTCGTGAAGTTTCAAAAGGCAAGGAGAGAGTAAGCAGATTGAACGAGCGCAGTAATGGTGACATCCCTGGGGCAGAAAAAGAAGAGGCAAATGTTCTTCTGAAGAACTTTGCAAGAGCTTTGTGGGATCTAGTTGAAGGTATTCTATGTGAAATAAAGCTTTATACTTGGAGTTAATCTAATTGAGTATGAAAAAAGGTGCATTTACTTTATGCCAATCTGAAGGTCCTAGCCTTTTTACCCATTACCATGTATTAAAATGTAGGAATTGTCTGTGGTTATTGTGTATAAAGTTTTGTCTTTATAGGGTTAGGATGAAGCTTTGTGTGTTCACAGAGAAAAAATAATGTGTCCTCACTTCTGAGGATAAGATGATTTAAAAAAAGGAAATTGTTTTTCAACCTACAACTAAAATAAATTCTTAATTTACAGTAGATAAGTTATTATCTTGCAGCTCTTCAAAATAGCTTGCTCAACACCAAACACAAACATACATTCACTTACAAATAACATGCAGACTTAAACAAGATTTTTGAATTACAGAATCAGAATAATTGTTCTTTTGATATTTTTACAAATTTCCAACTATTTTTAGTTGGATATCATATTTGTTAAATAAATTGGACACAAGAATAAATACAATCTACCTATTATCTGCTTAGACATATTCTGATTTGTTTACAATATAAAGTGCTTCATTTCTCTTGCAGACCATGATTGTCAGACAATTCAAAGTTTCCATGGCATGTTGGACTTCCTGACAACATCAGATCTTGAAGCCATTGATAAAGATATTGTTGCTGAATGTTTGACTGAGTTCTCAGAGCAAGAGTTTGATTATGATCAACTGAAAGTACTTGCAGAAAAAATGAAAGAGGTACATACATATTTCTTTAACAACCAGGTTGATAAGTGCTGGAAAATAAGTGTCTTATACATGTAGTACCAAAGAGGGTGTAGATTATTACAACCATGAAGAAATTTTAATGTTACAAGTGATATCTGTTTTCATTGGATATGAAGGACGAGATCATTGGGACTTTGATCACTGCTTTCATGCCATTCTTGGGGTGTATTGAGTTTATAATGCAATCAGTAGTGTCTGGTTATCACATAGAGTTCAATTCCAATTGACAAGGAATGATGAACTTCACATGGAGTTCAATTCCAATTGACAAGGAATGATGAACTTCACATAGAGTTCAATTCTAATTGACAAGGAATGATGAACTTTACATGGAGTTCAATTCCAATTGACAAGGAATGATGAACTTCACATGGAGTTCAATTCCAATTGACAAGGAATGTTGAACTTCGCATGGAGTTAAATTTAAATCAGCAGTGAAGGATTATCAAGGTATTCTCAGAAGTGGTGAAATTAAGTCAGTGATAAAAGAAATCATAAACGTCATATGCGATATGCCTGAAAAGAAAGAATATTCTTCATTTCCCCAAAACTGAGATTTGAGCAGGATAGAGATTTAGTCTGGATATTAACACTGTGATGAAATTTTGTGTAAGGTCTCTGCTGCAGTGTGTCATTGAATAGATGAATGATTGTTGTGTTCTTACAAAGATAAAAAAAAATAGATGGTATTTACTGATCATTTTTTGTATCTCTTTTTTTCATAAGGTTTATGGAGATGATATTAGCACATGGAAACCAAAGGTTATGGAACAAGCTGGAAGCATCGTGACTGCCCTTGAACCTGATGACCTTGACAAAGTAACCTTTACCCTGGACACTGTAGGAGTTATTGGACAGACAGAGTTAGATGATGTGCGTAATTTTCTTTTTATATAATCATTCTACTGTGTATCTTTTTTATTTGTTTGGAGGTTAGAGATTGATGGGATAAAAGAAAAATGGTGATTTCGACCACAATGATGGTGCTACATCTCTTGCTGATGATAAAAAGTCATAACATCAGTCTACTCAGCAAGTTTTAAAGCCTGTTCACTATCAATTCCTGATTATAAACATTTCTTGTATTCAGAATTATAGAGAATGATTTTGAGAGATTAAAGGAAAATAGACATGACATACAGTATCATTATTAATCTAATGACGACAAGAACCTTAATTTAAATTTAACAGGTGAAGGATTAGCTCATGATAGTCTCCACATAATCCTTGTCACTGTGACAGTTAGCTGTGACGGGAACAACTAGCTGGCAGTGAAAAGGCTGGTGGCCAGATTTTACTTGACACACTGATCTTCTTTATTTTCTCTAGGAAGACCAAGCGCTTTAGAATGACAACTTTTATTTGGAAAATGAGATTTCATTGCTTGATCTAGGTCAGGGATTGTGTAACCTCTCATTAATCATTATGCTGTCACATGTTTCCTGTTATGAATAATAATGAAAAGTTTCTATCACTATTCATGGAAATGCATCAAATGAATAATGCACAACTCATCCCTTCAAAGGAATTAGTCTCATTTTAACCTTAAGTGTTTCCATTAGGAGGCAGAACAATGTGGGCTTATTAGTATTACTAGTACATTATTATCGAATATTTTAACAATATAAAACTTTTGTATGTGAGCAAAATTCCCAGAATGAGAGTTAATCTTTCATGTTCTTTTTGTTTCCAGCCTGAGGAAGTTTTCAAAAAAGCTAAAACAGATCTGAAATTACAAAACATTGGATCTATCGACGCAGACACTTTGAGATCCCTTGGAAAAATATTGTGTGGAATGCCAGCTACTGACATGGAACAGCTCAATCCTGCAGTTATTGTGTAAGCATTTAGACAATTTTGTTTGTTACATTTTTCAATGTTATTTTATAGAATATGTTAGAAAAAGGTTTAGAACAAAAAATCATTTGCACCAATTGGCTAAAAACAGCTCTTGTAAAAGTTGCTTTCAGTTGGCATTTGATGTGAATCTGAATTTGATATCTTTAGTTTATGTGTGATGAGGTTGGTTGAATTCATTTTTTGTAAGATAAACTTTTGTATTAAAGGCAATGGCATTATTATAATCATAGTTTTTATATTCTATGTCTTTGTTTACAGAGAGATGACCTCTGACCTTGCTACAATGGATTGTCTCTCAAGTGACAGAGTAGATGCTCTTGGTGGTCAAATGGCTAAGGGCTTATCAAAGAAGATGGATACAGTCAACATTGAAGATCTAGGGGTACTAGCAGGTACACATTGTTGAATTAATTCTTTTTTGGTTCTTTAAAATTGTCAGAAAGGATGATTTATTCATCACTGTTGACAGTATAAAAGTTTCTCAAGCAAAAGCAGTTATATCAATTCTTCTGTTAATGAAGATCTTACATTTTCCCCTTGAATTAAAAAAGATACAATTGCTCCTTTAAGATTCTACAGGATATTAACGAATACTTGTTGTTTTTTAAGTGTGTATATTTCCATGTCTGCTTCCATTTCTGTCTTTATTATGTAGGTGGTCTTGGTGACAAACTACTTGAGTTAGATCCTGAACAAGTCAACAATATCCCTCCAAACGCTCTCAAGAAAATGAAGCCAGAGAAAGTTGCTAAGGTAATTTTGCTTTGATTTGCAATGTATAGGAGTGGTCGAAGTGCTGCACCCCCTTGCCAATTCTTTAGTAATTGTTGAAATGATACCATATTTGGCATATATAATAATTCATATCTCTTGTATACTATACCATTTTCAGAATCAAAATATCTTGATTATGAGGGGCATGGGGTAACAAAACATAGAGGGTACTGTTGTCAGGTTTTACAATGAAACAATGTTATATCTTGAACGGAATGGAAATAAATCATGTCCATGTCGAAGGTCCCTAACCCTTCTACTCAATTAATTATTAATCATTGTATTAATACGAGTTTGGGCATGCATAGCAAGTATTATGTCTTCTAAATGAAATTGTTGAAAAAACTTTAATAAAGTGTTGTTTTTTTTAATAATAAAACAATACTCAAGCGGTACTTTTACAGCTATTTGAATAAAGAAAAGATAACAGAACCCTCAAGACTTTATTGTGCCAAGCCCTTAATAATCATATTTGATTTCTGTAAACGGTATACTGTACAACACAAATTACTTGTAATGCATGCAAAATATGGTATCCTTTCAACAAACAATAAAGAATTTGCAAGGGGTGGTAGGGAATTACGGCTACTGACGTTCAAGATCTTACGTTGTTTCGTTGTAAAACCTAAAAACAGTACCCTTTATGTGTCTTAGAGCCACGCACAATCAAGATATTTTGATTCTGCAAACAAATGCCAAATATGGTATCATTTCAACAATTAATAAAGAATTTGCAAGGGGGGTGCAGGACTTTTGGCTTCATATATTATAACCTTTTACATTCCTTATGCTTGCTTTTGATACAGACAAATTCAACTTGATGAAGAGTAAAACATAATGACTGATCTTACGTTTTGGTCTTGTTAGATTCTTATGTATGTGAGTTTTGTGCAAGACTCTGCCAGCTTGCAAATCTACCACCTCATTAACTCTTAGATCCCTTAATACCCACTATTATATTGGTTTTTCTTTAATGACTATGTACAAGATTGATTTTAATTCTTTTTTTCTTAGTACATAATTACCATCATTATCACAATTTTTTCTCTCTCATTTTTAAAATTTTCTTAGCAAATCATTATTTGCAAACACTATCACCTACAAAATTTTCAAAATGATAAACTGTAGAAAATTAAAATGAATACAGCATACACTCTCTAATGGTCTATCTCTTTATCACATTTTTAATATTATTTTAGTTGGGTATGTCAAAGAATCCTTAATTGCATACTTTTAATTTCTCTTCAGGCTTTTACAAGTGATAAATTGAGCTCATTCACAAGAGAACAGGCAGATGCTATAACCCCGGATACATTGAAAGTGATGGATATCAAACAATTAATGGCTCTTGAAAATGTTGCTAATGGAGAAAGTGGGGTCAATGCTTCAGCGATGGCTGCTGACCGTGTTGCTAAGTACCATATTGGTAAATATTTGATAATTTCAATGTGACTTGAATATATATAAGTTGTCAAAATAATATGGTCCTAACTTTGAGCTGTCATAATCTATACACATCTTTAACAGCTATAATATCATTTACAATTTCTTTGTCGTCAGACTGAAAAGTAAAATGTAAACATGAATTTCTATGTTGTCCCAGGAGTCCCTGTCTTTTGGCGCGGCATATCCAGCAGATAATGATCATCTCATTTCTGTGAAGCTTTCGCCTTACTAAATTTGCTATTGTATGTTTGTGTGACAATTGGACAGCAAATTGAGAAGGGTGGTAGAGAATCCTAGACCTTTGGGGTTTGGTAACACATGGATTGAACTCATGAAGATTGCAACATCTCTAAAAACCAGTGGATCTTTTTTACATTTAGCTGACTTTATTCTGCTTTCTTAATATCTCTTTATAAATGTGATTAATTTTTTTAAGTCATGTAGCAAAAAGGGTCTCTTTAATTTTTTTTATGTGCATAATGCTTATTTAGAATAAGAGTCTTTCCACGGCAAACAAAAAAGGTTTCTTTTTTCCAAAGTAATCTGAATTCACATCATGTCACTTGTTTCAAATTGTGCTGAATTATGATTTTCTTATCAGTACCAAATAACCTGTTTCTTGATAGCAGTTCCGTTCAGCTTGTTCATGGATATAATTTATCTTTTAGTTTAATTTTATGTTTATCAAAAACTGTGTGATATTAAAGCTTGTGTTCTTAGGTTGAAGTAGTTACATTATTGTATCAATAGCATTAATACTCTTTGAGTTAGGGTCAAAACTACAAGACTTTTAAGACATTCTTAGTATTCCTAGATATAATTAACAACATATATCAATGACTGATTCACTTTCAGACATTCCTAAGAATACTGCTGTGAAAGATTTGCCCACATTCAAGGAAGTGAATAATGTTGAAGCTGAGGACAAGTGCTGGACTTTTGCTGGAGAGGCTGATGACCTTCTTGACTCAACAAGCAAGCAAGATGCCTTTAGTTTAACACTAGATACTGACCAGAAAGCTTTCTTTACACGTCTTACAGGCAGTGCAGGTGGGTTCTCCCTGTTTTCATGAATTTGTATTAGCTTTGAATTTTGTGAAATTCAAAACAAAATATTAGAAATAATGCAGTTTAAAGAAAGACTTGTGAAAATTGAAAATCTACCATGAAGAACTCTTGTTCCAATGTATAAAGGAATAAAAATAGGCTTAAATATTTTGATGACTATTAAGCTTCTTCATTAAAAACACAGTATGTAAAGTTTGGAAAAAATACTGTTATTTGCCTAATAAGAGTGTAACAATTTTTTGGACAAAGAATAGTAAGACATTCACAGAGAATGAAAATTTATAAAAGACAGTTGTTGAAGTGGATAGCTTTTTAACAGATTGGTGAATTTATTAACAAGTATGGCAATAGTTTTAAAAATAATCTCAATAGAATAAGGATCCCTGGATGTTTTGCAACTAGAAACAAAACCTCAAGGTCTCACAGGGTTAAAGACCTAGGCTTGTTCACTAATAAAGAACTTTTGACTCTACTGCATAAATTACTGACACTTGCATAACATTAAGATCATCTTTTATAGAAATTATATTCAAGATTATCTTCATACCTAGTTTGCTAAAATTGACACACAAAAAATCAGTGTAGCTCTGGTTTGTCAGGATTAATCAAGTTAGTTTGCACTGATAATGAATAACAAATGTGATAGACAACTTTGTAAACCTTAATTTTGAGAGTTCTTTATCTTTAACATATATTTTAAGAACTTAACAAAGCTAGAACAATTTTGTACTAACCTAAGCTTTACATTTTAATGATACATGAACACCTATCCTGATTGGTTTATCACATCTAAAGGTGACATGAACTTACTTCTGTGGGTTACTGTATTTTGTTTGATTAACAATAACAGGCTGACATACAGTTTAGCCCATCTTAATCTTGTATGGTCCACCTAGTCACGCTAGACTATCACTTTCACAAAGAGTTTGGATAGCTAGTAAGATGCCAAGTTTGAGGTGTTGAATATAATCAAGTGTAGGATTTGATATGCAAACTTTGTTGGCGTAATGTTCTGATGTACTATAACTTACAAGAGCATCATGAAAAATTGTCTTGAGTAGCATGTTTTAAAAACTAACATCTTAAAAATATTTTACCAAGGTTTCATGTTCTGTAGCAGAAATAAGTTATTCACTTCTATTCTCTCAAAATATTCACCCACAGAAACAGATTTTATTTTTCCTATATTTCTGTGAATTCTTTTGTTCACAACAGACCATGATGTGACTATTTTCACCAAGTTTGAAATGCAGAACATGCTTGACGTTCTTACCAATGACCTTGATGATAAGGGACAGGAATGTTATATAAACTTAAAAACCAAAATGTCTACACTAAGCAGCGATGATGTTGAACAAGCAGTTACTACATGGCCACCAAAGCTACATCTTGTTATGAAGGTAGGATTTAATCTTTATCTTACAATTACAGAGATTGATAATAAAAGTGATGATTGTAATAATTATGATCTCTTAATACTATTCATATGCTCATTTACTAACTCTTTATATTTTACAATCTATGGACTAGTCCAGCACACAACATAAGACACATTTGTAATTTTTCAGTTGGAACATTTACAAATGCAATAAAGGTAAAATGTTCTAAACACTCAAAGATTCAACATTTACAATGTCCAATCCATCTATTATTTTATAAAAGTCAGCAAAATCTTGGCACACTAAGCAGTTTCTTCTGTACTTTCATAAGTTATAGCATCAGTATTAATGGATGTCACCTTTTTATATTTGTGGTCCAGCTTTCAGAGACCTTCCAATACAATGACTTATCTGGTGCTGGTTGAAACAATTGTTTGAAATTAGTGATGAATTAAAATGAGAAGATAAAGGGGAAAAAACTGTGCATCTTATCAAAAACAATTAAATGCATGTTCTCCAATATGGACTGTAGTAAGGGATCCATGCACAGCATACCCAAAGCCCCTAGTGAGAGCTTGTAGCCGTCCTTAAAAATTAAATGCCAAGACAAGCTTTAATTCAGCTTAATGTTTTATCAATTAATCACTTTTGACAAATATAAGGAAAAAACAAACTTGTGTTTAATCTTGTCTCCTTTTCACAATTTTATATTCTATCAATTATCTTGCACTGCAGAGTATAACTTTTATTACATTGTCATTATTTTGTATAATATCTGAAATCATCCCTCTCTGTTTCAGCCCAAACTGATGTGTGCCACACTTGGTCAGATGAATGTGGAAGTCCTGACTAAATTTTGTGAGCATCTAACAAACGATGATGTCAGCACAGCCACTGTTGTAGAAATGCTTCGTCGATGTGGGGACTGTTTAACTGTTGCCCATGCCGAAAGATCGAATGAGGATGTAAGGCTTGGTTTTATTTATGAAATGTTATTTTCTCAAATTTTGTTGCAATTTGAAAAGGAAATATAACTAAAAAACATATATTATACTAGAGAGATAAAGTTAGTTAAGGCTTGCCATGAGTATCTCTGATGATTGTGGAAGAAGCGCTTTGCTCATCACCTCATGAGCTTTATCACAAAATTGTGCACCATGTTTTGTACATTTCATGCAGTGCCCCAAAGAGATTTTTTATCATCTCTTTAAAGGTTTGAAATAAAGGCCTTTTCAGCTTCTTATTATTAATTAGAATAAAGTAAATTTACCCATACTTGTTTCCGGAGCAGACTACTGATTTTTAAGTTTACAGTATTTGAGGTAGTTTTCCATTACTTTACTCGCACACTTTACTTTGCTTGGTCTGAACAGACTATCTACCCATTCACTGCTAGGTGGCCTAAACTGTGCTGGAACTGGGAATTTAACTCCTGTCATTCATGTCATACAGACTGCACATTCGGATCTATAATGTATTAATGAATGTGAATACTGTATGACTGATAATATATTTATTTGTTCTTTTCATTATTTATATGTCTTTATGCACTCTTTGCTCTCATTTGATTTTAACAAATTATGTCTCAGTATTACAATGTTAAATGCTCACAGCTTATGCACAAGAGCAATATTACCATTATCATTAATAACATTTTCCCAGTGTGTGTGCATATATGACAGTATATCTAATGTCTCTACAGATTATTGGCTTGATGAGAGGCTCTAAAGGCAGAATTTTCTATGACAAATTGGCTCAATGGTTGAAATCAGACTGGGACATATATCATCTTATGTTAGCTCCAGATGCACTCAATGTAGATGATGTTAAGAGAGTAACAGACCCAAATCATTTTAAAGACATGTGAGTACTATTAATGTGGCTGACAAAAGTTTGTTGAAAACATTTAGATTGTGAAATTTAAAAATAGTTTTCATAACATGAGGAAAGCCTTTCTGGCTTATATCAGTGCAAAAAACATAACCCTTTCTCAGATCATAAATTTAATTGTTGTTTGTGATTGGATAGTTTTACCAGCACTATCTATTACTTAATGATCTTCATCCTGCTGTATTAAATCTACCAATGGCCCAACATTCATGAAGAGAAGGTGTTTCTGTGAATCTAATTGCCTTGTTAAAGAAAAACATTATTTACATTAATTTTAGTCAAAATTTATTTTTAACATCACATAAAGATGAAGAGATAGATGTATATCAACAGAAACAACTGGACTAAGTACCAAAACATATGTATGTTAACTGTTGAATCTTGTTCTTTTATTCTGCATATCTCAATAAATTGCTGTTTCTCTCACTTTCCTCAGTGCTCAGTTATATCGTGCAATAAATCCACGTTTCTACAAAGTAATATCACAGGAAGTGAGACGAGAAATAGCTATGAGACTCAGCCAAGAGTTGGGAAGTTTAAAAGAATGGTCATACCTACATAAAAGTCTCCTTCTGCCTTATATTGTTAATATGTCACCAATGGACATCAGGAGATATGTCACACCTTCAATGGTAAGTACAGCCTGCCCTGATTATTTTACAATCCTTG
>JAUUEB010497255.1:278-10469 GCA_032362205.1 Clione limacina
TCTCTCACACACACACACACACACACACACACACACACACACACACACACACACACACTCTCTCTCTCTCTCTCTTTCTCTATTTCCTCCTTCTTCTCTCTCTGGACTTGAGTCACATACTTGATGTATCCAACACTTTAAATTTTAATTACAACACTTATTACATGTTTCATACAAAAGGATAATATTTATTATAATCATTGTTTTAACAAATTTGTATCTTGTCTCTGCAGGTGGTCAGCAAAGAAAAAGAACTCCAGGCTGCTATACAAATACAAGAACAATACCAGCGCACTGTGCAAGACTTAACAGCCAAGATGGAGAGAGCTCATATTAAGTTAGCCCAGACTCCTGCCTCAATAGCAGCTCCTTTAGATGCTCAGATCAGGGAGTACAAAGTAGGAATTTGTTTGTCATTTATTTGTATTATATATGATACTAGACTTTAGAATCTCCCACCTGGAAATTGTTGATTCTAAAGTCTAGTACCTAAGCATCAATTTTCAATGCACTCTCTGATTTAATCGGTTCAATAACTATAACATTATATATGATTGATATTGTTGCTTAAAAGTGACATTATGTCATGCAACATGTACAGCGTAATTGATTTAGCTAAGGAAGGGATGCTTTGGTCAGCGTCTACTTTAAGTTCCATGATTTCACATTTTGGCCAGTATTTTCACATAAGTATCTTAAGAAGGATACCAGAGGGATTATTTTCAATCGCTTCATCAGAAAAAGTGGAAGATATTTATGAGGATCATTATTGCAATAGTAGAAAATTGTAAATATATATCATCTTATTTATTTTGATCAGGCAATATCATCTATGTGCTAGTTAGGCACAGTGGTATGCTAGTTTATTGAGTATAGAAGACCAGTAAAATTATTCACTGACTAACACAATGAGTATATTGCCATTGTGAGAGTAAACTTTCTATCATTAGTCAGGTTGTACAAGGTTGATGAACTACCAGCGTGTCATTGGAGGTTATTATTATGGGGAAACTACTTTAATATACAATAAATCAATTAAAGTATCTATCCCTCAATCAAGAAATAATAATCTTTGTTGCTGTTATAATATATTCATCAAGAGATAAAATGATAAACTTTACTTAATATAATTCAGGTCCAGACCGTTATAGTTTTAGATTTTGATTAAAATGTTTTTTTCACAATCAATTCATATCTTGTTCTCAGAACACGCTATCAGAAATGGATGGTATTGGAGAGGATATTGCTCGTGTAAAGGAAAGTGGAGAAAAATTGATGGAATCACCAGAGTCAGAGAGTTATAGCGCCATGCATGCAACACTCACCATGTTGGATGATAGATACAATAATCTCAAGACTATGGCTGAAGACAGAGGCAGACAGTTACAGGTAAGGAGCTTAAATTCAACCAATTATCAAACATCTTTAACTTACAGGGACACTGAGCATTTAACCCAAGTAAAGGTGATGTTATACTAAGAGTCTATTGACTCGTTAAAGAAAAACAGGAGTAAGTGAAGGTTGGATGAAAATATATCATCGGGAATGAATACATAGACCTATTTTGTTTTATTTGTTATTCACTTTTAAATCTTTTGATTTCTACTTGATTTAATTATTCCGGAATTCCAGAAAATAAACAGTTACAGTAATCCATCTAAGTCAGAACTAATGAGACTATAAATTTGCAGCAATTGCCTTGGTCACAAACTTTTTTGAATACTTATCCTTTTAATTTCAACAAATTTTTTCTTACAAAGAGAACTTATTTGTTCAGACATGGGTAACTCCTCATCAAAAAGGACACCAAGGTTTTTAACATTATGTGTTGTTTGAATTTCACACTCATTCAACATCATTGATATTTTGCCAAGTTTTTTTTTGTAGATAAGACTGCTTGCCAAGTATAATAAATTCTGCCTTTAATTCATTCAACTTTAACATGTTGCTAGTCAACCAATTTTGAACATCAATTATACAGTCGAGAGAGACATGGATTTTGTTAGCAATGTTTGGAACATTGATGGATTTGTAAAACTTGAGTTTCATCTGCATATAAATGAAAGTGTAAGTCAAAATTGTGTATTATGTTTAAAAGAGGTGGTGTGTATTTATTCATTTTATTAAACATAATTCACTAAAGGTGAGAGCTTCATTTATCAGCAATTACCACATGAATTTATATTTAGATATAAGGACCTCTTTCTTTTCTTGCGATGTAAAAAAACTAGAGGCACATATTTATTTAATGCAAAGTTTAAGAAAATGAAATACATTTAATTCATGCTTTTTATCATCATTCACAGGAAGCTAAGAAAGACCTAGAGAAGCACAACATTTCTCTATCTGCGTACAATAAGCGAGTTGATAAACTGGAGGACTGGTTAGAGGAGACCAAGGCACGCCAGGCAGCCCCTCTTCCTTCAGAGGATCCTAGGGCTTTACAGGCCCAGCTTGATGAAAATAAGGTACATTTTTATTATCAGTTCTTGAGACATTCTATACTGAAAGTTTAATATTTTTCTAACAACATTGATGACTTCTATTTATTCATCATGGTTGAGTTTATCACTGAAGCATCTCCACTCTTCACTGCCATAAATTCAAAGATAAAATTTTAATTTTATATTTATCATTCAAAATTTCTGCTTATATTTGTATAACTTCAACTATGGTCTGATATGTTGCTCATTTAGCTTTGTTGATGTATCATCTGTATTCATCAAATTTTTAAACTAATTTACTTATTGTGTATTGTACATGGATATAATATTTCTTCTTTGTGTTTAAATCTTGTCCATCATTAAGAAAACTTTCTTTTGAGTAATAGTTTTAAAAGAATTATAGCTTTAAAAATGTAAACTGAGGATTGATACCTCTTTATAAGTCTAACCTTTCTAGGGAAGACTGTACTCTCCAAGGTCTTATGTGTAATTATAGCTTTCTTCTTAATTTATTTGTTTCCTGTTCTTACCTGTCCTGTAGTTCTTTAAAACAGGACATTTTTAATGTGTATTTCAGGACATTCAAGATGAAATCAACGTTCATTTGAGACAATTGTCCGACCTTGCCCTTCAGTGTGATGCATTATGTGAGAATGAAAACCCTGCTACTGCTGAAAGGTTGCGCAACCAATTGGCACAATTACAGGTAAGTTTTTAGTTCAGTTATTTACATTAACTGTGTTAAATAACGGCTTGAAGAAGAATGGGGCATTTTGAATGGAAATATTTGTAGAACAAAGGATACAGCTCACTTGGACTTGCCTAACACATGTTAACACATGTTTCGTGGTGACACTTTGGTGCTTCCTTTTGTCCAGAGGGTGTCCACTTCCCGTATTCAGAAGGTACTCTTTATTTAGACTGTTAGAGTGTTATAGTTTGTAGGCTGGACATTTCGAATTTTGCCGCAATGGCACAATTTTTAATCTATCAGGGATCTTTAGCATGTGCATGGGAACTTTTATTGTCCGTCTACGATAGGACTAGGTGCTTGATACCTTTCTAAGTCTTTTTTTTAAAAGTTCTTTTCTTTCTAGCGACAGATATCTAGACGTCACATTTTGCTTATCATTTACAGAATGAATTAGGACAGTTTAAACGTGGAACCATTGAGAAACAAGCACAGCTACGAGCACATATCAAAGCAGCTGAAAAACGTAAACGGGAAATGGCAGATCATGACTCCAGTGTACAAAAACTTCAGAAGTGGATGACTGACACTAAACAATTGACCAAAACAGCCAGTCAGGCAACCTTCAGTTTGAGCAGTAGCCAACAGGATATCCATACAGTGAGTAAATGTATTATTTTCAACCATCTGTTATTGCTTATATCTTGTTTTATTGTATACTGCAATATTTCTTAATTTTGCACCTTTTTACCTTATACCAAAGTATCACCCAATTTTGAACTGTTCTTTTGCATTTGAGGGGCAAGTGAAAATAATGAACATATGGAAAAAAATTAGGTCCATCAGGTTTTCATTGTTGCAAGACATTTTATCATTTGTTTTCATGTTGAAGACCTTTATACTTTTCAATCATTTTAGCCAGGACTGATTACCCATTTATAAGTAGTTTATAATTATTTAAAAAATGGAATACATTTATTATTATAATTAGCAATGATACAAGTTAGAGTATGTAAAACTGTCTTTATTTTTCTTAACTGAGATTAATCAAACAATGCAAAGTACAGCATTCAGTGGAAAACTGCTTTGGAAATTATGCGCCAATGCAGTGCTTAACTTTTGAGTTCACTGGCTAAACAGAAGAAGTATTGCCGTTTGTTATTTCCCTTCTTAACAAGTCACTCCATCCTCAGGATCTGGCTACAGACATCAAGCAGCACAGACAACTTGTCAGACAAATCAGTGATGGAAGATTGAGATCTGCCCCACCTTTATTAGGAGCATCTGCCCCATCTGATCCAGAGATACGCCAAAGCTGGGAAAGACTGTATACTGAGTTTGAGCAGAAGAGAAAGAGTCTTGAGACAATTCTACGTACTAAAAAATCAGGAGTGAGTCATTCTGCTCTGTAATGATTATCTCATTGTATTTAGATTGATAAAAATTTACTTTATTTTCAAAACGTACAAAATAATTCTCAACAGTTTTTCTTTCTAGAAAAGGATAGAATGTTAGAGTTTGGTCCCTTTGGTCAATGTGCATAAAGCACAGGCGCACCCTATTTCAAGACATGCAGAGGACGTCCATGTCATGATTTGTGACCCATTTTTGTGAATTCATGAAGATGTTGGATGTTCACAAAGAAACTTTGATTTTCAGTCTCTAGTTTCTCTTAGTGATTTTAACACAGTTTTGTTATTTTGTACTATATCTCATGTTATCTTTTTCACAGTCAACACAAACTTATGTTAATTATAATTTACAATTTCAGGAATCTGTGAGGATCTCATTGCATGCTCCAGCACGTCATGCTGACTCAGCCAGAAAACTACAGGAAGTGAAGGCTATAATGACTGACCTTACCGACTGCTGGAAAGACCTGCAAAGCCAACTAGAGGTCAAACAATGTAACCTTGATGATGCATTGACCTTCCAACAGCAATATCAGGTGTGGATTACTTTCAGACAGTATTATTCTGTTTGCCTTTTGAAGAAAAAGAATCATATCTGATTGCTCAGATATAACATACGTCTTACTGTTCATAAGTCACTTGTTTTAAAAGATCTTGATCTAAATTCACAGACCATGTGTTTCCCTTATGTATAGTATGTTGTTACTACTGAATTACAACTCAGATTGGTTGTAGAAGATATGTAATCAATCAACAACAACAACCAGTCAACAGACTTCAACTCAATAATTGCAAAGTGGTTGTGGTGAACTAAGGCCATTAAGTTTATTCATTCTTAAATCTTATGTAGGAAACACAAGAAAGCATTCTTAACCTTGAAGCAATCCTCTTTTTATAAAGAAAGTCGAAGAGAATGGTCTTCCCAAGAACGGTTAAATAGAGGCATCAATCTTCAGCAGATAGCCATAATACTTTCTCATAATCCTCTTTTTAATTATTCTTTAAAACAATGCATTGATAAAATAAGTCATGTTGCTACTGTTTACTAACAATTACCATGGCGATATATTTTCACTTTTCAGTCTGCTCTTTATAATGTATCTGGCTGGCTCGACTTGGCTCAACAACAACTGTTCACTGTCCCTGCAACAACTGAGGAGCACATCCGGCAAAATGAGGTATGTTAACAAGATTATTTGAATAATTTACCATTATTTTGTTACATACTTATTACAATAGTTCAACAGCTATTTGAAGGCACTTGCAATAACTACTTAGGAAATTGGTGATTTATGATGTCAATGTAATTTTATTGAACAAAGAGTTAATTTCTTTACCACCAAAGATTAAACAATTTATTATACAGATGACAGTTCTTGGATGAATAAATTTATAAATAGAAAAGTTTTTGTTTATTTATCATTACTGTCAAAGACCTTTTAAACAGGGTCTAAAGTGTACTTGAAATTATTTGAACTGATAAAAACTAACTACTGAATTTAATTCTACAATCACTCATTGTCAGTATTTAAGATACATACAACTAAATTATTAGTTAAGGTTTATGTTAAATTGTTAATAAAGTTATGACTATGATATTATTTTCCCCATTCTATATTTTTAAATTATCCAAATAATTATCTTTCTAAAATTCAGAAACTTCAAAAGGAAATTAAATCATTACAAGCTGAGGTGACCTCAATGAGTGAAAGAGGTGAAGACCTGCTGAGGTCTACTGGATCTGCCAACAGAGAACTGGTGGAGAAATCTCTGTGGAGTTTACATGATAGGGTTCAGCTGTTAGATGACACCGCTCAGTCACAGGCAGAGGACCTACGTCGTGCTGACCGCCAGTGGAAACAGTACCGTGACCAAGTGACTGCATTACAACAAAGGTTACAGGACACACAGAAACTTGTGCTGGCCCCAAAATCTACACAGTCACTTGACCAGCTCGTATCTACTAATAAGGTAAGAGGAGGTCTATTTGATTATTGTGCCGTTGATAGTAAGGATATTCCCTGTACAGTTTAATTTACATATCCAGGCTCCATGGTTCCTGACTTGGTGTTCACTTTGGATATGTATCCACCATAGGGAAGTTTAGATGAATTAGGATAATCCACACTTGAATGTTCAGGTAATATTGAAAAATATATATTTTGTCCTCTTGATATCAGCCATTTACCTTGATAAGGAAATATGATACCTTTTCAATGTCTTTCTTTTTCTCCATCTGTTTGTACGTCTCTCTCATTTCTCTGTCTCTACATTGAAACCTTTTCCTTTTATATTATCTTACTATCCAGCTATAGCTAGTGTTAACGTTTTCTTTTTTCTCTTAACATGATCCTGATTACTACGTACCTCTTCAGGTTAAAAGGAAAATTGATTCATACCTGGCTATGATTTTAATATAACCTTTGTTTCTTTTTCATGCCTGTTAGGTCTGTTATATGATGCTATCTGTCAAATCCCATTTGCTGCACTTATATTTTCTCCATGTAAGTGAAGAAATTGTATATCTTATGTGATGAACATTAAACAGCATCGAGAATAAAATGTATCATGAACTGAGTGCTTTAAGATCCTTCAATTTTCTTTTGTAGCAAATTGAAGTTCAGTTGAAAAAGTGTGAGAACCAATTGGAAGAGCTTAAATTCCAAGAGTCTAGCCTGACAGCTTCATATCCTAAAGGTGTCTTCCCATCTGAGTTGGCAACATTACAGGCAAACTACATGGAGCTGCACAGACGGGTAAGAAAGTCTTCTTGTGTTTAGATAAATAGATTATAATGTATATCCACCCCAACCCTCATCTTTAAGACATCTTTCCACTTAAAGAATAAAACATGCCACTGCTATAGCCTTAAATGAGACCTTGTTATACTGTCCCGGCCATAATGCCACGTTTGTTTCCAATATGACTATGATATGAATTGAAAGCCATTTATGTTATTCTTGCCATAGGGTGTGCAGTACTAAGACTATGCTGACAAGTGCACAATATACCAAGGCTGCTAATCAAGACTAACTCTAAATTTAATTCTTATGTTACAGCCAAACATAGGTATTGAAATGGGTCAAATCTTCATATTTCTGCTTCATATTTAACACTGACATGTTTTACTTTATAAATATTTAACAAACTTCAGTTATATCACTAAGATTATATACTTCTTGCTTTTCAATCATGTATTTGACTTTTTCCTTTATTTTAAACTGAATCATAATTGTTATACAGACTCATAAACAAAATGTCATGTTTAAGCTAATCTTGAACTTTGCACATTTGATATAAAGAAATAAATTATTCACTTATTCTGATATTATTTTGTTAACTACTTATAATATAGGCGATGGAGAAAAAGGCAAGCCTTCAGAGAACAGTATCTGTTCAAGAGCAGTATAAGAAGATGATCAAAGATTATGCAGATTTCCTGGACACAGCTCAAGATAAACTCCAGACAGACACAATATCAGCGAGAGATCTCAATCATCTTAAACAACAACTAACTGCTCATAAGGTATATTTTATAATCAAAACTTTGTGTGTGTGCATGTCATTTATTGGTTTTATTGATTTTTTTTTTTTTCCTTTTCACCTTTTGCCTATAAGAGAATAATTTATTTTTTATTTCCCAATTTTTGTAAAAAATCTCATGTTAAAAAATACTTTTGTATGCATCTTGAATCTTTTTGGGACTAGAGCATCAGTGCTTTATTGAAAAGCTAATTTACTGCTTGATTTTTAATGTATGATTTTGATATTTTGTTATTTGTCTTTTGATTGGAGAAAAGTGCATCCTACAGAAGTATCTGCATTGAAATGAAAATATATCCTAAATTATTTTCTCAGGACTTCTTTAGTGACCTCGAAGTTCACAAGGCAATGCTGGATGCTCTGGCAGGTCAATGTGACCCTCAAACAAAGGAACAGCACCAACAGCAACTTTCCTCTCTCAGTAGTTTAACACATGTATTGGTAGACCAAGCCAGTTTGCATGGACAGAGGTATGAATAGATCAAATTAAAAAGAATATTTAGCATACAATACATTTTGATCCTTGAAAATACACTTTTTTCTCCTTGTAATTAAATTCAATGTCACTCTCTGTCTGCCCTTATGTCTTATTCTCTCAATATACTCCACCCAACCGCACCCAGAAGATGAGGATACTTTTTATTAGAAGAGCAAACAGTAAGTTAGTTTCAATGTCTTTGTAGTTCACACTAAGTTTACTGGTTCGACCAGTTTTTACAGCATATTTTTTTCAACACGATTTGTCTCAATCTTGCAGGCTTGAACGACTTACTCGGCAATGGACAGACATGGATGAGAAAAATGTGCGTCTACAGAAAGTTCTCACTTCCCTTGAGTCTCGTGTGCCTCAGCCAATAGCAAGTGGTGACTCATTGACAACAATACAAGAAAAACTGGCCAGGTACAAGGATCTTCAAACAGAATTGTGTGATGAAAGGAACACTGTGTTTGAAGTTGTAGATAAAGGGAAGCAAATCTTACACAGTATCAACTGTCCTGCCTTAGAGACCGCTGTCACAGACTTGGCAGATAAATGGGTCTCACTCAATACTGACCTCACACATGAACTCAAACGGTGAGTCTAAATTCTAAGCTGATTTTCTGAATTTTGATATACTTATATTAATCAGACACACAAAAATAATTGAAACAATTAGATTTAATGAGCTCCTTCTTATTATGTTGTTAACTCAATGTCAGTATTTTATCAACTTTGCATCCATGTTCAGCTGTGTTGTGCCTGCAGCCTGAGTTATTTCCTTTTTGGTATACATTTTTATGTGTAACAAACTTAGATGACAGTACTTCTGCCATTCAAATAAAACAAATTTAAAAGAGTCTTAGTTATCATAATGGTCAGCCAACAGTTTTGTTAAAAATGTGGATATTTGGATGTGCTTTAAAAGCAGAGTAAATCTTGATAAAGATATCAAACGCCAAGGTATTCTAATGAATCACATACATGTCATTTTTTGAGTAAATATGTGCATACACAATACACATACACAATAAATCACATAATTACATGCGATTAATGAAAATGTATAATCAATATGAAAATTTTATTATTATTAGAACAAAAATTAGTGCTAGATAGTTCAGAAATAGAAGCAGCTTTTACTATACTATACACAATATTCTTATTATGTACATTATATTCCAGCACTGAAACCCTGGGTGAGCAGTTGTCACTGTTTGAGACAGAAGCGTCTGTGTTGACTTCATGGCTCAGTACAGCAAAGATGAAGTTGACGACCTTCAAACAACTCTCTGCTTCTGATATGCAGAACATTGCTGCCTTGAGGGGCAAAGTGGAGAAACTTCTGGTATGAATGTGTTTACTTTGTAATTATGAAGCATATGGAGCCAACAACTTTATTTTGAATTCATTGATTTTTTACTGTTACAGTTATCATCAGAATCTGTAATATAAATTAAAAACATAACTATAAAAGCTATGAATCATAATATTGATCTAGAATATATTACAGTAAAACCTTGTTTGCCCGCCCCCCGATGCGCCACCAGCCCCGCTTGCCGCCTGGTTTTTCTTTTGTACGAAAAAAATCTCTATTTAAAGTCTATTCTTCCCGCCACCGCC
>JAUUEB010497265.1:0-10469 GCA_032362205.1 Clione limacina
CCCCGTATTAGAATTCACTTTTTGTTTCAGCTGTTGTTTACATTTGTCTTAAAACGGAAATAGAAATTTGTGTTCACTACGCCGAGTCGAGTATATTATGTGCGGCAGGAAACAGAAGCAAATGTTTCCATATTTAGTTTCATGCCATCTTTGTTCTATATTTTCTCTGTAAAGTAAGCACCAAAAAACTAAAAAGCGAATAACTTTTCTTACAGTCGACCGATTTTAACCACACATCTGGTAATGTCTACAGACATTTTGAGAAAGTCTCAAGTCGATTGGGTCAAAACTGTGGCTGCAATCCCAATGCATACACACACACAGACAAATAAATAAATAAATAAATATATGGATTTTGAATTATATTATGTAGATTTCAAAAGCAAACATAAGCTTAGATTTAGATTTTAGAAAGGAGTTTTAACATAATATTATCCGTTTTATGAGGCTAATTTCGCATAACAGCTTTAAAGCCCAGCGGTAGGGTTGAGACAATGATAATTTAAACATGTTGATTCAGACATACAGGCGCTTATCTAAGGTTTCCAAACAAATACTGATTCTTTTTGAGGATGTTTTGCACATGAGGTGTAAATAGTGCAAATCTATATAATCTTGAGTTTTACTTCAGTTAGGGGGAATTGCCCCTTTTCTCACTAGATACGCGCCTTGGTATATGTGTTTCAAGCAGGCAGCTCGTTTTCAAGATATGTCTAATTACATGTTTAAAGTGCGAATATACATTACTTGTGTGCGTTTGAAAGTCATGAATATGATTATTTTTCCTACCATGATGAATTTGATTAATATATATTTCATTATCTCGATGTCAAACTATTAGGTCTTTGTAAAAACGATGATATCTTGTTTGAAGGAAACATATAACAGCAACATATCACTACTTATAGCACGCTACCTAATCAAGGTCCGTATAATGCGACATGGGACAAATAGGTGTGTGTATGTGTGTAGAAGTCACCAATTTACTTAATCTTAGTTGTGATGAATATATCTTATATCGTGATCTCTAAAACAACGTTATAAAAGACAGAATAATTTATCATGTTTGCGTAAACGTCAACATTATAATTTCCTTAGATTATTGTGAATCCGCATGAAAATTAAGAAAAAAAAAGAAAAAGGTTAACTGGAGACGTTAATTTCACCGGCATATTGTAGCGATGAAATACTGTAGAGCGGTGATGACTGATAAAGTATTTTCCAATGTGTTATTGGCGAAAATGATTGAATAAGAATTTGAAGTCTACTTTGGTTATGATAAAAAGTATTATATTCATTTCCTATCTTTATGTTAACAACAAATGTCTATCAAATTTATAATATTACAATGACGAAGTGTGGCGTTCATTTGTATATATATATATATATTTTTGAGCCTCTTTGGCACATGATAATAGCATATGAGAATAATGTTTACAACAAACATTAAGTCAAGTCAAGTATAGTTGTGCAATTGAAAGACCGCAAACTTTACTTGACATGCAAATATAGAAAATGTTGCATTTAATTTATCACTGGCTTTTACAAATGATAATGGAAATATATTTGAGTCATTGTGGCTGTTTAACCAAACTATTTATTCCTAGTTTTCAATTGTTTTTACTACAAAGCACTTGGCAACAAGCGATAAACATATTTCTCTATTCACACGATCCTGCGGCAATACGAATGCGTTTCTTTACAAAAATACAGTTGAATAAACTTTTAATTAGCTGTCTTTTGGGCTGCCCAAAAATATCAGCTATTCATTAAGACGTTGTTTTTGTTTTTAGCCAATTAAATATCGGTTTCTACAACGTTTGCTAGATCGTTTAAATTCCAAACTGTGTTATGGTGTGAAGTAAGAATATTTTCATTCTTGTCTGTGTCCGTAATGTCTCAAATATTGTACATTCCAGGACAAATGTTAAGACCGCTGTTGTATTTTACTGTATAAAATGGTATAATTCATCTAAACGTATATCCTGAAATTATCAGAACAATGGGTTGATAACAATAGGTCAAGTACAGCAAACGTCCACCGCCATGTGGTCATAACGTCATCAAAAAACAAACTGTGTTTTACTGTTTCACAAACTTAGTCTTAATGATTAACATATAACTATTATAATTCGTACATATGCTGACTAAAAATGTCAATGCGCTACGTGTAATGATAAAACATATCAATTTAGTTTGTCTACATATTTTACGCTGCAGAAGATCATACTTGGTTTGAAAACATAAATATCAATCCCGATCAATGTGTCATGTACATCCCCAACCTCAAACACTGAATCATTAAAACAAAAATCATGTTTGTGGTGATGCTATTTTCAGCAAACTGATTCCCTTCTAATGTATATGAATATCAGGATGATCTATATAAAGTTAGCGATATTAATCATTATTTTTTAAGAAGACAAATAACAACGGCTGTTCCAAAAATATCGGCACAATATCAACACTCATTAGGACGGTTATTGGCTCATCGTGTCAAAAGGTAACGTATTGAGCGTGTCAGAACGATGATATTTGCCAAGTACGTGTTTTAACGCACTCAGCCATCAGATGAAGTTTAAAAGTGTTTTTTTAAGCCGCCACATATGTTGTTGCATTATTGCTGTTTGATTGTTGTCATTCAAATTGCAAAAATCATACTACAGTGAGTGGTCTACAATGGATAACCTTAAACATACTTTTATAGATTCTAACACCCAGGCAATAACAAGGAGAACAGACAATTGCAAAAAACGTACACACGAGTCTTTTGGGAAACGTTGTGCATTCAACGTGTCTGATTGCTTTTTCTATTTGGATATCATGAAATCAGCGCTGGCTATATACTATACTGATAGATTATGTAATGTTTACTCTTAAGAACATTTCTAAGCCTGTCACTTCGTAGAGCACCAACATTAGTTAGTTTAATGGATGTAGACGGAAGCCCACCAGTGATATCTTTCTTTACATAACCTCCAGACATTTGATGTTTAGGTATGAATGAACACAAATACATCGTCAAAAAACGTAATGCTACCAATGTATTTGTCAAATTCTCTAGACTAATAAAGTTATTTATTAAGTATACCTTTGTTAACCACATTTTCTATGTGTGTGTTTATGCTGATGTTAAAACACTCTCATAATGACAACATAAAAAGGCACACTGAAAGAAGTAACTTCATCAATAGTTCCAATATTGTTTCTCAGTCTACAAACCATGAAACAAACATAATATCCGGAACGGAAAACTTTTAACAAATTTTTGTCGGGACATCGGACAACGACAAATAAGCAAATCTATGCAGGAACTTTTCGATAATTTTGATATTTGAAAAATCAAATCGATAAATGTTGGCGAATAATCATTGGTGACTTGACTACGGTACTGTCTTATTATGGAATTCACTTATTAATTAAACTATAGATTTATGTTATGTCTGCCTTATACAGATTATTAAGTCTTCACAAGTGTAAAAGAAATCTGATATCGCTTGAAATATGGTATCGAACGTTCAAGTTTCTTAGTCACGCCTTGTTTTTTCTTACCTTATGCTCAAACCATTATAATCACTTTTCCATCTCTCTCGGCAGAATATTGGAATTTCCAACAAATGTTCTGTTTGCGCGATATAATCTAAAAAATATTGGAAGTGGCGTTTTATTTGACAGTGTAGGACGTGTTTGTAGTTCAGTGTTTAAGAAGTGATATATATGGATAAATAGAGAGTTAAAACGGATTTTCAAGGACGTCTAGTGTATTCAAATTTAAGGCAAGCTTTTCTCAAAACATGTATCCATAGAAAAATGTAGATTTTATTTCTTTTAAAATCTTTGTCGATTGTATTTTTGTGGTTTGTCATTGACATGACTTTGATTGTTATTTATGCCTTCATCAAAACTTTATATTTTACATTCTTTTGCATATGACGCTTAACGCTCATTCGTCAATTATATGTTTCGCTCTTTTATTACATTGCATCATATTCGTTTTCACTATAAAACGAACTCAATGTAGTTGCTTTCGTCAAACGCAGGTCAACGTATTAATATAAAATTCATTCAGTAAGAATGTTTTCTTAAAATAACACGTAAATCTGCATCTCCTACTGCGCTTTGTTTTCGTATTGTGTTTCCCTTAGCAAAAAAGAAAACCATTCTATTGCTTAAGTAAAGAAACGAATGTGTTTACTCTTCAATAACTTGTCTTGTCTTATCTACTTGTTAAGAACACTAATTTACCTACGAAAATACTAACCAACAAGAGTCACCAAAAAGATAGAAGTGGACGGGATAAAAAAAACTACGAAGATATATGTAGGTTAAGTGCAAACATTTGCAGTGAGTTGTGCATGTTCAGTGCGTGTAAAATTCAACTAGTGGTTTGATTCATCTGATCCCTTTGACAAAACTTATTAACTTAATTACTGAAACACGAAGCTAAAATCACTTTTCCAGGCCAAACCCACTCTTCTTTACATAATGTGTGCTACATAACCACTAGTTGTCTTGTTTATTTGTGATTAAGTAACACTAAGTAACCAACTGTTTATTTCACTGCTTTGTTTCAGGTACGTATATTGGATATGGAATAATTTATACAGTAAATATGTAAGTATGATAAAATGTAAATTATACAACAAGATGTTGGAGATACATCATCTATCAGCATTCTCAAGGTAACGATAGCGTCTGTATTTGATCATACTAAAATAACAATGTTTTTTGGAACTTTGTCTTAACGGCTTGATACTTATGAACCATGTTTTGCATGCAGCCTTTTTTCAAAGCACTTAACAGCTCCTAAAATTATTCATACATAAATACATATATACAGAATATTAATGCAAGTATTACTTGAGGAAGGACAATTCTTTGTTACTATGTTATCATTTCAACATATGTTGTATGGTGTATTGCGTTGGCAAAACGTAATAGCTGAAATAACGGGTTGCAATTGAGTTTTCAGAAATCACTCTCAAATGCCGATTGAGAGAGAGATAGTTGAAAAACAATCACTATTTTAGGCTTAAATCAAACAACAATACGTCTCGTACGCCAAAAACTTATAGCTGAAAATAACTCCCCTTGAAAGTTTAAGATGATAGGATTGAGTCAGCGCTAAATCTTTTAATGTGAATATTAAGTTATTTGCAGTCATCAAACGACCATTGCTTGGTTTGTTCTGTGCTATATATTTTCATTTTAACTTCTCGAGTATAACACTCATCATAACATTGCATCTCATTTGTGAAGCTCTTAACATGCTCTGTCCCGAGTCATTCACGACCTATGCAGACCTCTTTTACATTACTGGATTTGTCGTTAAATTGTTGTTACAAGACTAGTTGTTTTACCCTGTGTTAAAACAAATGATAAGGAGATTCATTCTTTAAAAATTGCGACATTTTTGGTATACTCAATCACTACGTCAAGTTATTCTACAACCAGGTTTGAACATCTAGCACCTGTATTTTATGTCTGAACTTGTCTGCTCATCGCACAGCAACCACCATACTAAATGAGCCAAAGAATGGCTAAGAACTGGTATTTCCTTTTATGGTTGTTCCGAGTGAGCTGCCATTTTGTTCTTTTCTCAATACACCAGTCCCAAAAAGATCAAAAAGACAGCTTGCCTTATATAATCTGAAACATGTGTATGTTATTTGCTGCTCAAGGAAACTCAGAGAGGGAAATGAGTCTACACGTTTTGGGGTTAACAATTACTTAATCTCAAGAAATAAGAGTAGATTATAATGATGATACTTTATGTATTTTTACAGCTCAGCGGCATCAAAGAACAATAACGAGAATAATAAGAAGCCTTGATCGAGACATGAACACGAGACAAATATCCACGATAAAATATATAGCAGCAAAATGTCACATTGTCACGTGTGTCTCATCTCAAAGTATATAAAAGTAAACCAATGAAACTAAAACTACAAACTGCTGTCGAAAAGAACGTAAGCTCGATCAATTTGGTGATGAGACCAGAAACTAACGCAGTTAAAACAATTTGTAGAGAGATTAGAACAGATGGAATGTGTGACGTAAAAACAGCTCGATAAAGCACAAGTGTAACCTCTGATTAAATATAATCCACGTTAATCTTAGCCAAAAGAATAGACGAGATCTCTCTTTGTGAATTCCTATGTTTTTAAGTATTTTATCTTCTTTATTTTCTCAAGATACTATGCGATTCACTGATAAATGGCTTTGTAATTGTCATAGACATGAGTGGTACATTCTCATTTTGTAATCGATTTTAAAGAAATTGTCACGATGTTGTCTTAATTGTTTTGAAATAAGATGACGATTAAGTATTGATCATTTCTTTAAAAAAATAATGATTATATAATCTGAATCGATTACAATGTTCTAAAGTCGCAGTGAATTCCGTCGATTACCAGTATAAAGAATATCTTCTTTTTCAAGCTTGTTTGTTTCCCTTGGCGTACTGGTTTTCATTTGAGATATCCATTCGTTAAACGTGGTAACATGCAATTGCTTTTGTCCTTGGTGGTATTTAAATAACCGGAGTAAGTAATAGTTTACGTTTTATCTGACTATTTCGAATCACCCACTACTTTGTCTGATTAAATCAATTTTATGAAATTTAATTCAAGGTTATTGCCAGATTTGGCCGGTGCCAGAATGGTTTCAGAAGCACCTACCAACTTCTGTGATAAGCTTTAAGTGCGTTGTTATTATATGTTACGAAAGAAAAACTATCTACATTAAAAACACACAAACAAAAAACAATGTTCTCGTTTTCAAATAACATCAATAATAAGAAAATGTGTATCAGTCCCAAGGCCGTAATGATAACGTAGCCAGTGTGAAGTGAAAAGAATATGTTCTTGGCGAGAATAACTCTGTAGTTACTATTCACTTTAGATAGAGTGTATCGATCATATCACCAAGGGAAGTCTTGTCTTTCACACCTTTGAGTTTGTTTTTGATTTACACGAATGTTAACTGACATTTCCTAACAATGTGATTTCCTTTTCTGGACGAAACAAGACTTTGTTTTAACTAACGGGTATTTTTCCTTCTTATGTTTTGTTGCTAGAATGAATGTTTGAAATGCTAACAAACAGATAAGCTCGTTTCAAATACATTATAAGCTCCAACTTTTATTTCATTTTACCCAATAAATTATATAATTTCGAGATTTTCAATTTTTTTTCGTGAGCAATTGCACTTTTACGCAGCAAATTATGGAAAGACCACCAAGGCTCACCAAAACAATATTTCAATACGAAATGAGCATTAAGCCACCATAAACATCAAATTATTAAGTTAACATAAAAAAAAGAAAAATCAAACATAAGCTACCGATATCTATAATATATACGCCTTTGTCTTTAATCAAAAGTGGCAGGTGGCACTGGTCGTCGTTCCATGTGAGCCAATGCCAAATTTTAGCAAAAGGTCATGCAGCTATTTACAATTGATACTTCTCCAGCATGTTTTCATACATGAATGAAGTGCTATGGTATCAGCAGCTAGTTTCTTCTAAATATGCAAAAGCTAAATTCTCGCATCGCTTTGAACAGCTGTGTTTACAATCGTTGAATTGAATTAATACACGCGTAATTTTACACGAATCAATGTTTATATCAGTGTTTCATAATCGCCGTTCTTGGACACATGCTTAAACAAGATAATGTGATCTGCGTCAACCTGTCGACTTTGTCAAATTGATTATTAGTGTAAAGATGACAAAGGGGTGTTATATAGTTTAGTTGTGTTCGTTATCATATTGTTATCCATTTTTACGACTCATCTAATTCAAACTTACAAACACACTTAAACAATTCTCCAGTGGATCACATTCGACCTATTTGAACGCAACCAACTAACTAACAAGAATTTTAGGAAATTGTTCCAACCAACGTATCTGATTACTTTACCTATTTTTATATCAGGAAAGAAATGTTTTTAATAATATTTACTGGTACATTATGTAATGCCCTTCAATCAAGTCAATCAACATCCTAGGACTTAGAATGTAGGTTAACCAGTAAGGCTAATTATGCAGATTTGCCATCTTTACTTTAAACTCTTTGCACTCTGCTATAGACTGAAATATATTAGGTTTAATCTTCTCTAGACATCAGTACAAAGCTGTGCTTCCAAGTTATATAAATTCCAGGCGGTCACCAGTTCAGAGATGTAGACTATCCACTTCGATGAACATAACAAGAAGTCTAAATTGGGCTTACTAGAAGATAGTTGGTCGTTCCCTTTTTGCGAAGGAAGGTTATACGGGCGAGTATGTAGAGGGCAATACGTTTATGTCGTTTGACGAGTAATTAAGGACGCGAAAGTAGTAAGATTAATCACATTGATGAGAAAGGAATAATTTAGTTCTAGAATAAACGTTCGGCTAGTGCTTTAAACTTGTTGTGTTCGACATCATATTGTTATCCGTTTTTACAACTTATCTATCTCAAACTGGCCAACATTTTCAAACAATTCAGCCAGGGATTAAATTCAACATATACAACCTGTTTGGTAATTCAACTTCGACTTTAATTCTAGCAAAAAATAGCAAACAAAACATGTAAACTCAATCAACTTATATACATGACTTTGGGAGAAATTGGTGTAACCAACGTGTCTGATTGCTTTATCTATTTGGATACCAGAAAAGGAGCAATCTTTATGATTAAATGGTGCAATGGTTCTTAGACGTCTGAGAAGAGAGGTTAATCAGTACAGTTGATTGTGCAGATTTACAATTTATAAGCCAAACTATTTTCACTCTCCTTCACACTGAGATGAATTCAGTTTGATCTCCTCTAGACATCAGTAATAATGCTTTGCTACTAGGTAATATAAATTCAAAGCCTGTTCAGAGTCGGAGACTATGTACTTTTTTGAGCTCACAAAGAAGCATAAATTGGTCTTACCAAAAAACAGTTAATCGTGTTTCCAAAAAAGGCTCTGTGGGCTAGAGTGCAATCCTGTCTGGTTTTACTAATAATTTAGCACGTGAGAGCCCCGATAGTGTATATATAACTAGATAGGTTGTACAAACACTTTGGTTTGAGATTTGATGCAGAGGGACGTTTTGAGGTTTTAATGCTTGAGGTAGAAGTTTTGGTTGAAACATGTTCATTGGTTATGTGGGTTACACTGTTTTGAATACATTCATAAAGTTTGTTTTGGTCGTCATTAAAACGATGTTAACTCAAGAAAACAGTTTTAAAAATATTGCCACATTTTTAATGTCTAATTCATTAACTTTATTCCATAGACGGATTAGTTTTTTTGACAGGTCTTATTCTAGAAGGTTTGATTCATGAATCAATATTTATAATGTCATGATCACTCATAGAGAAGTTAGATGAACACTCTTAAATAAGTTTGGCCGGCTGGTGAATAACAAGACAATAACATCATTTGAACAATTTGTAGAGAAATTAGAAAAAATGAAGAATAGCAAGTGCCAGATTTTTTTTTTCAATTCATAGTGAATGTGACGTCATATTAATTCGTAAAATATTAGTCCATTTACAATCAGTGAATTGCCAGTTACAAATTTCACCTTTAATTTGTATTGTCTTTTAAATATACTTCGTTTCGTAGTAGATGGTCTGATTTCAGTATATCTTAGCCTATATGTTTGACTTGACGTGCTTATTCTCATTGGGGATATTCATCCAATTGAAGTTGATTTACGTGCAATTGCCTTCGTGTTTTTTTTGTAAATTTTCGATTTACTTGATTTTTTTTTATTCACAATAGGCAGTGAACCCACTACTTTGTCAGCTTAACTTAATTACATTCATTTGAATTTAAGTTTATTCCCAGATTGTTGTTAATAAATCCAGTAGCGACAGCTGACATCTTTAATGAGCTTATACTGCGTTTCGTTGGCTGGTATACAAAATGATATCTGCGTTATAAAATATGAGAAGGGAAAAAAGCTTCTTGTTTGAGAATAACACAAAATACGCAACTTTACATCAGACTCAACGCCGTAAAAAACTCAGACAGTGTGAAGTGAATATGTTCTGTCTTAGAGAAAGAATAAATATGTAGTTACTCATCGATCAAAACGTGGTGTGTAATATGTTTCCTTCTACGATGTGTAAGAAGATTTGATTTACGCGAATATGAATCAATTGACGTTGGATAATTACAACGTCTTATAAAAGATACAGGTGAGGTTTCTTTAATTATTAATATAAGCATACTGATTTAACTTCATTATCAAAATTTAAAAAAAAAATCAATTTGAAGTGAGTCTGAGTGTTTGGAAATAATTAATAACTATTTTTAGAGCCGACCGATCACATACTTCAAATTATAAATTAGCTATATAAAACAAGTTTCTGGCGATAAAGCATACAAGGAAATAATAGCTGTTGTGATATATTGAAGTGTCTACAGTAGTTTGAAAAATGTTTTGGCACATCAGGGACTCGAACCCGCGCCCAACAGAACAGTTC
>JAUUEB010497276.1:0-18548 GCA_032362205.1 Clione limacina
GAATCTTGGTATTTAGCAAACTGTATATTTCGTCTTACAATACCTAGATTTAATTAAATGTTCTAATGAGGATACTACTTTGCAAATCAATGACTCGGCAGTGTTTTTGACGAACACCAACTCTCGCGGAAAAGCATTGGTCAGAATACAGTCTTGTTTGCTGCTTTTTGGCTATAACTGTCGTGGGAAATTTTGACTTAAGGCTAATTGGTTCACGGGAAATTCAACATTTTTTCCAGCTGTGGGTGGAGCTAAGTTTGGGAGGTGCGAGCACAGTGCTCCTTTCAGTCAATATTATTTTGAGGATGGTGCACTCTTTCTCTTGTTTTGCGAAGTTTGTCCTGTAGGTATTGAACGGTCTTTTTGTGTGTCATTGTCTTCCAGTTGCATTTGTCTGTGTAATTGTTGGTCTGCTCATGGGGAACCTTGGGTTTTTCCAAATATTGGAGTTTTTTGGGGGGATTCTCTGTTCTCTATTCTTTTTGGAGCCATGTCAGTCGGTGAGTCGGGATGCCTGTTCCGTTGTCATTTATCAAGAATCTACATGACGAGCAGACGTGTTCACCTACGGCTTAAGAACCAATCAATATATAAAGACAAACGCGCGTTATTTGCACTGCTCGCTTCAAAACACAAAGTGCAGCCAACAGAAACGACATCAAAAGTAGATAAAACTATTTTAAACAAATTGCCGGGTAAGTGACGTGTATAAATAAGATCAACGGTGTTTTTTGATGAAATTATCCATTTATGTGTTATAACATTACAATTTGACTTTCACCGATCGTTATTTACAGCGTTCTTACGACTTGGCCATCTCGGGATATTTGGTAGTGTCAAAAAACAACCTAGATCTAACGTGTGAGAAAAACATGACTTTTCTGAAAACGAAAGTAGATTCTCGGTAAATCTTCGACCATCGGAAGTAAAAAAAAATCGTGTATAGTGGTTGCTTCTTTGGTTACTGTATTGGTACCAAATTTTTTGTGTATAGTGGTTGCTTCTTTAGTTCCTGTGTTGGTACCACGCTTTTCGTGCATAGTCATGGGCGTCGCGAGGGGGTCAAAGGTGGGTACTTGCCCCCCCCCCTGTGAATTTCGAATAGGTGTTTATTTTGTCAAGGATCCTTTAAATGTACCATTTTCACTTATTTTTAAATGACTTCGGGGATACGCCCGGATTTTATTATAATTATATTTTATTACCATCTATAACAATATACTCTAAATTGTATACTTGCTTGCTTGAACTCTTGCGTGATGATAAGCTCGAAAGTCTCTGGGTGGATTTTGCTGTAATTTAAACATAGGATAATAAACATACCATAGATGGGAGAGGGCAAAATCATTATAAAATTCAAATATTTGGGATTTAATGAAGCAATTAATTGTTTCCTATATATTGCAATTTATCTCTTAATAAATCCAGATAATTATCGCCGTAAAAATCGCTGACTCGACTAGACGGGCGTCCAACTGTCTTCGTCAAAAATAATTGTTATTGTCACTGAACAATAGGCTTTGTCGTGGCGGACCATTAAACCTCTTTACGCATAGGGCAAAAACAGGGAGCTCTACTCACCTTTTTAAAGGTATATTTGTAACGTTTGATAGATCAATTTATATCGGCAAACAAAATGCATATTTCTTAATTCTAATAATATATTAATAATCTACACCAGAATATCAACTTGGGCATACCAAACTCGGCTATATTCGGTCAAGTACTTTAGTTTTTAGATTAAAATTATTATTTGATGTTTTGGAAACAAAATTATCACCTTTCACCCTCTCTTTTTCCCCATCTTCCTCTAATCGTTCTATCTATATCTCTCCCTCAACCCCCCCCCCCGCCCGCGTCTATTAGACGAGAAAACTGCTACTGTGTAATAAAAATAAAACAGTATTCTATGGATAGTTAACTTCTATACTCCAGGGGAAGCAATTCAATATTATTCTTTTCATTATATATTATAGTGTTATTTACCTTTTTTTATTATCTCATGTTTCGTATTTGTGTATTTTGTATTGGGTGTATCTGAGAGAGTTGAAGTCAAATCAATTCAGAATCAAATTAATCAATCGATTCAACGCTCCAATCGATATGTTAGATATAGTTCTTGTTATCGCCCCTCTTGCTTGAATCAGTCGACCGTTATGTTGTTTACCTCCATTTACATTCATTTTATTTCAAAAGGACCCGATGACGACTCCCACTCAGACCGATAGCCATATCTAATGCCAGCTGTCTGTTTTACGTGCCAACCTTGACAGCATTGATAGTAAAAACGTGTTTCCGATTTGTACACAACGTGCAATGTTCAGATTTGACGAACAAAGTAAATTATAGTTTCTTTAAAAGTCTTTAAATTGGACCTACGCTACCTGATTGACTTATTTTTATGCGCTGATTATGAAAATGTTATTTATTTTGTGATTTAATCATATTGAGATACATTGGGCACGTTTAAAAGACCTAATATATTGAATATATTCAATATATTAGATGAATCAGCGAATCTGATTGGTCCATTCATTGAATGGATTAAGCTTTTATACGTGCCCATTGTTTTGCAAATTTATAAATCCAGTAGCTGGAACTTCAAAGAACGTGTCGGCTCGTTAATTCCGTCTTCCAAGATCAAAGGCCATACAGACAGGGGTGATAACTTTTGGTTAATAAACTGAATTGAATTGTGAATCATTTCAACTATTCATTTAGTTATTTGTCTACTACAAATATTAAGGTGCTATAAAACGATTGATCAGATTGACCACTGAATCGATTCAACTCATTAATATCGGTGCAATCGATAGCATTGAGATAGGTGAGCTAACTTCAACACTAGTATCTGTTATTGCGTTAGATGCTTAATGAATGTGGAGTTTCTGTGAGCTTCCGATTTGGACCGAATGATCGTCCAGAGTTGTAGGTAAATACGATCACTTTGCAAAATGCCGACCGCTTTGACGACTGTTGTAAATCAACAGCATTACAGAGCGTTTCGAATCGCAGTTGTGTAGCGTATTTAAAACAACTAGGTTCTAGTTCGTTAGTTAAAAAGTTATAATATCATCACTATCAGCCTAAATCAAAACATTATTTAGATTTTTTTTAAGTCACAGAGAAAATAACACAGCTGAGATATTTAGTAGACCAAGAGCTATAGACACATTTCTACACTAATCTTAGGGATCTTTAAACAATTTGTATTATGTGTCTTTTATTAAAAATATAAATGCATTTACGGATGCTTGCTTTTCTTTTTATTTCATAATATATGTTTTTATTTACGACAACTAGTGCAGTGGTTGTATTAAGTATTGATAGCGTTTCTGCGATGTATATTTGTTCTATTTATACTATTTCTGCGTTGGATTGTTGTTTTGCATCCTACATTGATTATGCTATGCACTTTTGCTGCGTATGCCTTTATAGTATGTCTGTAAAGAGGTACTATGTGTTCCCTAACGAATGCGAATGCATTTCGGGAGTTTAGCTTTATTTACTCATTATATTTATATTTTTTTTATTACTTGTTTAAAGTATTTATATTGATGCTGCGATGTATTTTGTGTTTCTATTTTCATATTTTATTTTATTTTGTCATGTATGTTGTGTTTGGTATTGATTTTGTTTGTTTGTATTCTTCATACCCCCAGTGGGTCTTGGAATAAATAAAAACTTGAACCTGAACTTGTCTTAGGGAGTTATTATGTAAATCAGTTTGATGAGTTATTATATATCAATTCCGTTAGGTTTTAAGAGTTCGCTCCATACGTCTGGTACATATATCGATTTATTCATGGAGACAAACAAATGTAATCCAACTTGAAATATTAGTTGCAAATCTGTTATCATATATCGATGGCAACTATCTCAAGATGCGGTGATGTTTCTTCATTTGATAAGCCATATTTTACTGGGTTACCTTTGTTAACTTTTAAAACTGGAAATTTAAATTAGAGAAATCATGTCTGAATCTGCAACAAAATCGTGTGAATTAGACCCTCTGCCAACATGGTTGCTCAAGGATTGTTTAAATGAATTGTTGCCATGCATAACCAGTTTTATAAATAAATCGCTCACGGCAGGTATAGTTTCTCCCCCGTTAAAACATGCTATTAATAAACATTGGTTTTGATCATAATGACTTTAAACATTATAGACTGGTGTCAAATTTGACTCTTTTGTCGAATATTTTAGAAAAGTTTGTTCTTAGACAAATCCTCTTGCATATTCATTTTAATTCATTACACGAAATATTTCAATCCGCATACAAGAAATATCATAGTACGGAAACAGCTTTTCTTAAAGTATACACTGATCTTTTGAATGGCATTGATGATGTTAAATATGTGACTTCAATTTGCTCGATTTTAGTGCCGCTTTCGATACCATCGATCATGATATTTTAATAAATCGGCTAGAGAGATCTGTTGGAATATCTGGAAACGTTCTTAATGGATTAAATCTTACCTTAGCGACAGAACACAATGTGTTAAAGTTTGAAACTACATGTCTGACAGGGATACTGTTTGTTTAGGGTCCCTCAAGGTTCCGTCCTCGGACTTTTTTTGTTCATCCTGTATAAATACCCTTGTTCAAAGTTTTTAGGCAATTCCAATTTAGATTTCCATTGTTATGCAGATGATACGCAACTTTTCAAACGTTTCACATCAATGCATTAACTCCCACTATGACCAAAATTGAATTACGTATATCGCAGATTCAAATTTGGATGATGAAAAATAAGTTTAAACTCAATGGGCCGAAAACTGAGTTTATGATTTTTGCCAAGAAACAAATGTAACTTTAAACACCAGTAATAGTAAAATTATTCCTTCAGCTGAAGTAACACATTTCGGAGTTAATTTTGACAATCATTTATCAATGAACAGTCATACCGATACTTTGTGTCGTAGTATGTTCGTTGTCATTAGATCTATAAGTTCAAATAGGGATTTTTTGACTGATAATGTGACTGCTCAGCTCATGATTTCTCTGGTCTTGTCAAAAATAGATTATGATAATTTTATTTTGGCCGGTCTCCCTGATTATCAAATTCATAAACCCCAACGTGTACAAGATTGTGCTGCAAAAGTGTGTTTTCGATAAAGAAATAATGACCACGCAACACCATTATTAAAAAGTTTGCATTGGCTGCCAGTGAAAGAGAAAATCAAGTATAAGATCGCCACTATATGCTTCAAGACATTTGCCAGTAGTGCACCTGGATATTTATGCAATAGCTAAAGGCCAAATAGAAAACGTGAACTTGTCTCACTCAAACCGAGTAGGCTACACATATTTGGCTGAACCATGCTCAGGACAAGTTTTAAACTGGAATCTTAAGTTTTGTAGTAATTAATACAACTGTTTTGGTATAATTATCTGACACAAATCTCAAAAGTTCGCACACAAACTAGAAGTGATTTGTTTACGTCCTAAAAATTGTTGTTGTATGTATTTTTGGGGAATAAATATATTCGAAGAGAAATAAATTGTTTATTAGCCTACACGTACATGACTCAAAAATATCTAGACAGGATGCAATCATACATCATTGACTACACTCAAAGAAAAAAACACATGCATTCTATATATCCAATATGAAGAAAAACACCATGTAAATGTTTCTGCACAACTGGTTTAATATTTCTTTCAACATGTTTACAAACGTTTTAACTTCAATACGTAGTTATGAATAATCTAAAAATAAATAAAATCTATAGCAACTTTCATGAATGAACGTATTGGGGAAAGATCACTGCTTTGAATAGACAATATTTATTGGTTTGAACGTGTGTAATGTTCTATGGTATATATTTCCCAACTATTTCGTGAACGTTTATAAGAACGAAATTCAAAATTACAACTATCTATACTAACTGTAGGTGAATTTAAAAATACGGTTTGTTCCATGACTTTCTTTGATACAAAGCATTTTTAAGGATTCGTGAAAACGAATGTCGATTTATCTCAGACAAAATATAAGGCAATCGGTATAACTTTTAGTTGTTTAAAATTAGTATTAGGTCTGTTTATTTCTTGACCGTTAGATTAAAACCAACGATTTCTCTTTTTTTTTCTGCAAACAAGAATGTCTTCCATGCCAAAACATGAAGGACAGCACCTTTTATTACCAGTCTGTCGAACACCTGTGCAGTCACTGTCATTAGTACATCTTGCACTGTGTCGCAACACACCTTGACACGATCTTCTGCTGTACATTTTCGGCGGGCATTCGGAAAATTTCTCCACACATTCGCATGTGTTTGACGAAGCCACATACTTACCTACCTGTCCTTTAGGACATATCTCGTTTTGTTGTTTTGAAAAACAGTCAGGAATAAGCTCACAATTACAAGTGTTCAACCAAGAACCTGCATAAGTCGAATACCTGTTCACCATTCCATGGGGACAATGCTGTTTACAAAGAGGTCTGTCGATACAGTGTGTAAAAGTTCCATAATACGCATTCCGTTCCCAACATTTTTGATGTACGGGACATTCTGGTGAACAGATGGGGGGTCTAATACAAAATGATGTTTTTTGCTTATCACAGCGTTGTTGTCTACATGGTATATATGATTCTATCATAAAATAACATGCGTCTTTAGGACACCCCGGGTATCTGCACTGTGGACAAATACAAAGTAACACAGCTATATCATCTTCTTAATAAGTTTCAAAATGTTTATTTATGTGTGTTTATGTATGCAACGATATAACAGCCACAGTTTTGACTCAATCGGTCTGAAACCTTAGCAACATGTTGATAAATTCAACAAGAAATGTAGATAAGCTTTTCGTGTAATTCTGTCGACTCTAAAATAGTTAGTAACTTTTTAGTTTACTATGTTTTATCTGTAAAATGCGCGCTATGAATCATGAACAAACATGAACCATCTTCCGGAAGTGCTTAATGAATAAAAAGTTCTTTTTCCGTATAAATATACGATGTAAACAAGACCTGAAACAAAAAGTAATTGGTTATACAGGTTGTCTTAAAACTATGATTTTCAGCGCGTTCGTGTTTTCTTTCTTTGTGTATCCTCCCTGGGTCAAACAGGGTACTAAGCCTCTAGTTAAAGATAAAGTTACTTGTGTGCTTCAAAAGTCAAAAGAAAATAATGTGACATCATTTGAGTAGTTTTAGAACAAATTAAAGAATTTAACCGTAACATAAGGTACTGCAATTTGTAATCAGTTTGTTATTTTTTTATCTCACAAGTAAAAAACCTTTAAAAATCGTCTTCGAATGGAAAATCAATACAATTAAAAATAATTATATGTGTTGTTATATGTGTTGTTTATTTTTTCCTTATTTCCTTTGTTTGTTAGTAAATAACATAAAATGATTTGTTTTGATTCAAGATTTAATAAATAAATTGAAACCCTCTTTAGATTAATTACTTTAACGGAACACACCTAACAAAATATCCTAAGGGTTCAAAACATTTATATATTGAAAAATTGTTACTAGGGTTTTGATGATTAGAGTCAATATACAATCTGTTTCAACGAATTGAAACGTTGATAGGCATAGTAGCATTGTCTGAAATATTTGTTAGTTTACATTGATTGTTTTGGTAAGAGCCGTGCATGGAAAGATTATATTTCGAGACAAAAGGGTAGAGTTCGTAAAAAAAAGTTTTTAATTGATTTCGTCAGTCAATATTAGTATTTGATTTTAAACAATCTTTCCTGTGTGAAAGTCTTACATAAAAGTTAACGTCTGAAGTTATGTTATAACTAAATAGCGCCCATTGCAAGCAAAAGTGAAACTATGTAAAGATCTACAAAAAGAACCAACATGTACAGTCAAATGTTCCAGAGTTGCGCACATAAGCTTTAGAGCACAAATAACCAACTGAAACACGAACTAAACACCAAATTTCAATCTTTCTCTAAAATTAGGAGCAACACAAGTTCAACATTAAATTGAATGTTATCAACCAAATCCAAGCCAAATAAAACTTCACACCTGAATATGACCTACATCGGCAGGGTTGTCCAGCATGCGCATAAGGCGTCTGCTGGTGTGTATGGCTTGCTGTTTGTTTATTGGTTAAAATGTGTACAGAACTCACACTATTATCGAAGTCTTGTCATTTATATTTATCCCCCTTTATAAATAGTGCTCAAGGTTTGCAACCGCGCACAGTTGTAAACCTATCCATGGTTAATGTTAAAAATGAAATAATATTGTCATTTAACTTCAGTATACCTGGCTAGCGAAATGACGACAGTGGCCACAAACGTCTTTTGTTGTTGGTTTAGACGTTGACGTTGTGGTTGATGTTATTGCTAACGCTGTTGTAGTTGTCGTCGTTGATGGTATCTTTGGTTTAGTTGTGGTTCGTTTAGTTGTTGGTGCAGGTGTTGTGCTGACGCAGCGCTTTTCTGTGGACCAGTATTTATGATATATTACAAGATGTTTAAACTCAATCAAATAAATATGTTTGTTTTTTCTGTTTAAGTTTGACCCAGCTAAATACGTTTGTAATTTATTGTTTTCGTTCCTTTTTCTTTCTTACTATTTTTTTTTCTTTACTGCTAGTTGATGATTTGCCAAAATAGTCTGTAATTGGCTACCACGTACCTTTTAAAAAGACAAGAGTTTGTTAAGGATATGCAAGATTTTGCGTCAAACTACAGCGTATTTCATCAACTTTTATCATAAGCGTCAACATAAGCGCTATCACTAACACTACCGATAACACTAGTACTAGCAATATCTCTAGGATTAGAACTTGAACTTAAACTTGCATTAACACTTGCAATTTTACGAAGACTAGCACTAAAGTTTACAATATATCTACTAACACAATAATAACACGAAATAACATTAGGACTAGTACTATTACTAACACTAGTCTAACACTAGCACTAGCACTATAGCAATTACACGTATACTAATCTATCACTAACGCTTGTACTAATTCATGAGGCACATAAATATTTTATTAAAACTCTGAGCATATCATATATAAGCCTTACATACATACCTATGAGATTCGTCTTCGATCTATTATCCATGGGACACCTCTTGTTAGGCTGTCTCACCTTTATCTCCATTTCGTCTACTGAGTCTCTGTAGGTTATAGTATACCACAAAGCGGCTGTGTAGTCTCGTCTATTCCGAGCCGTGTGACCAAAAACACCATTTGGATTCATCATCGTACGACGTGAATCAGATGTTTGGAACCACCAGCCAGAATTGTAGAATTTGGCAGCTCTGAACTTATGATATCGGTGTTCTTTGTCATAAGTACAGAAAGGAGTACCCTTGCCATAATAATTCATTGATGCTGTCCCCGTTATAGAGTCACTGTTAAAAAAGAGCATGTAAAAATCGTTTTCATCCGAAATACTGACATCTTTGAATTTTGCGTAGTATTGATGGTCCGTCCTCCAGGGTCCAAATCTTGGGTCTTTTGAGTACTTTATGTCAAAACGAAGTTCGCAGGGATTATTCTATTAAAAAAAGAAGTTGTAAGTTAAAATGATGTTAACAGTAGGTATTACAAACGGACGAAAATAAGAAAGGCTGACATGTTTTAAACAAATTCTCCGGTCACTAAAAATCATTTAATAGTTCATACAATCTATGTCGAATTTTGTTATCGTGTATTAACGGATACATTAGAATAAAGCTGAACAAGCCATAGCTGTTAAGTATCAGTTGTAGTTTTCTGCACCCAGTCTTTAACATTTTTTTTACTAAAAGGTTGAAAAGTACATGCTTATGTATTTTTTCAATGGTTCATTTTCTAGGAGCTTTGTATTTTGAAAACCTTATGAAAGCGCTTGTTTGAGTTGAAACTGTCAAGTAAATATTATATCTTTGAAAAACCATTTCCAAGGTCAAATCAGTGTCTGAGTACTAACTACTTATTGCAAATAGTCCATTGTATGTATTGAGAATTAAATTAGTTCATAAATGTTTTTTGTTTTTATTGTTCTACTAATTCCGACTCCGACGGAATCAACTTGGTCCAGAGCAAAACAAGAGGACTCATCTCTAGACTTAAATGAGAATAAAAACATTCCACACAGGAATCTTTACAACAGGTCTTTTAACGTACACAAGGAATCAACCATCCTCCAAAAGTTAAGAAACAGATAACTATATATAACGATATCTATCAACAAGAGGCTCATAACCACCTTTAGCAAGAATTAGGACATCGAAGCAGTCAAGAAAATGTATTAGTAAAACTTTGAATGAAAACGGCGATACTCATACCTTGGAGTACCTGCCCACAGCTACTACCATAAAAGGGACAGCAAAGTTGTTAATAGAAATTCAATCAAAATATATTACAGCTGTACTAAGAACATGAAGGCCATAATTCAAGCAGAAAACAAACCTACGAAGCAAAACAAGACTTGTAACTTTCGGCGGAGGACGCAATGCGCCCTGGCTAATAACTGCCAGAATTAGTACGTGATATATCATGCCACAGTAAAACTGATTACGGTATTTTTGGAAGATGCAAAAAGAGATAATTAAAATAGTATTTCTTACCTTATTACATAACTGGTGAATATTCTCAAGACCTAACCAATAACTATCTTGAATGTCACCAAAACCGTCACGATATTCTGCCCAGCTTCGGTTAAATTGTACATCTGGCGATATACGTTTCTGGTGATTTAAAAAAGGAATATTTATGGATATTTCTATAGTTTTTGTTTAAAATGTCAGTCGACATTCATGGCACTTTTGATTTAATGTTGAATCAGGCAAGTTCCTTAAAAAAATCAGCCACGTAAATAGTGAAACCATTTCATTAAGATTTTTTTTGCATTTCAATCAACAAAGGTAACTTCAAACTTCAAAAGCAAAATTAACTTCATGTTTGTAGTCCATAGTGAATGCTGGCGCAGTGTCGTACTTATTTCCATTTTAAGCCTCGCAACTTTTCAAATCAACGTACAAAGTCTTTTTTGCTCAGCACACAAGTTTCTCGTACTACCTAGCCTGCTTATATTAGTCAAACAACTTTCAGTGATTGTATTGGTTGCATATCAGATATAGTACTGTATGACTATCAAACCATCGTACGAACTCAGATTTAGAGACTGCTGAGAGCAGAAACTAGGCGGAAACTACACCAAGTTATGTTTTGTTAACCTCTTAAGGTAGAACATTCCTATTTTAAAAATGAACTCAGTCAGTTATGTTTGTTGAGTGTATTTTGAGTTCTTCCTTGGTCGGTTTTTGAATAAATAAAACTAATATTGAAAAAAGGCGGGATAACGTAGCGACCAAAACGATGAATTAAAGATGTCTTTGTGCTCAGAATATTAACTTTATCGCAAGTTTGGAAAACGTTTCTTGATCATTTAAGCACATGATAATTCATAGTTAACGCAATGTGTAGCTTACATTTTTTTTGAAGATTTTCATCATTTTACTTTATTGTACTTCGAATGTTCAAGGTAACAAATGAACTTACAAAGTATGTTTTGTTTAACAAGCAAGATATAACAACTAGCTAACCTGCTTATATTTGTCAAGCAATTGATTGTGTTACGGAGACGGACACGGTCATAATTTGAAAAAAAAACCAGGACATACCCGAAGACATTGTCTTTTATGGTTTGAAGATAAGCGAGCACCCCTCAAAGTCAAACGTTGTTATTTATATCGTGTTTATAAACATTTTATATGGAGACAATGATGCCATATAGGCAGGGTGCGATGGGTCTTTTTTCTGTCGGAAAGTTATCTTTTATTGGGTGGTTAACACCTTTTTATGGAGACAACGCCAATCTGTGTTTCAGTTTCTTCTTATTGTAGACTACAGTGGTTATCAGGGATTTTCAAGCCAGAGGGCTTATTGGTGCGAAGCGCGGATACCGGGGTGGGGTAGGGGTCCTATCCTTCTCCTAGAAAGGTTCATGAATGAAACATCTTAGAGAACAAATGGTCCATGGAGTAATATCCATATAAATTATGCATTCTCATCGATGAAAAGCATAATTTTCATTATAAAAAGTGTTAACAAACTAAGGACACGTAACGAATTGGTGTTTTTCACCTTCTTTTGGTAGAACGTAGAGCCGTTTTATAATTGTTAAGTTGGGCACTAGACATATTAGCGTGAAGTGCGTTTTTTTTTAGGTAGAAGATATAAGGAATACAGTCAGCTTGTCTATTATATAATTTTTATTACCGCATGAGTTCTGATAAACTTAAGTAAGTCTATTAACATTCATAGATGGGAGGTGTAATCCTGAGCAAAACTAGAAGCATTCAATAATTTTTGTCGACTTAATTTTGCGTTCATTCTCGGTCGCTTTCTCGTACACATATTATGATAACATTGCACGAAGAGAGAGCGTATGAATGAAGGGAGAACAGTGACCAATAACACATTTAGACATACCCTCCATCGGTAAAATCTGATATATATCTAGATGTTTATAATCTAATTATTTATTCAGTTTAAACCGACAAATTAAAAAGTTACCAAAATGAACGTACCTGAATAATGAACCAGTTGCCATTGTCGGTCACATTATCACAAAGTACCATGTCATTGTTGGGTAGCACTGTTGCAAGAAGGGGTGCACATTCGGATGATGTTCTACAATCAGCGTGCTTAAACCAGACGGAAAAGAATAGATCGATTTTATTATGTCACTGTTATTGCATAATGTAGGGTTTTCCTTGAATCGCAGTAATATAAATACAAAATAATCTGAATATTAGAAAAAATAATTCAGCAGGTTTAATCGGGTTAATAAACTTTTAAGATACTTTGGTAGAGGGTTCTCAGTACCCTGAATTTGTTTGCAATCGCCTTGTGTTGCGATTTACTGATTTGATTTTCAATATTTAAAAATACTCAGTATATTTGTAAAGGAAACTTAAAAAGCTCTGTTAAAAGATCATAATCCTGTTGGTTAGAACATACAAAACACATACATCTATTTTCTGAGGTATAGTTAACTCGAAAAATGGATTGTTTGTATTAAAAAAAATCAAAATTATCCAACGAGATACTAAACTGTAAAATGCTTCAATTTTCAAATTTGATTGGAATCTCATCAAAAGATCTATTGAATTTGTGAAGCCTTTTTTTAACAATCAGGGTCAGGTTTAAGGTAAAGACAAATAAATCAAGATTAACTGATAAACAAATTCATTGGATTTTTTTCCCTTTGGGAAGTCATGTGACGTCATCAATATCGACGTCTTGCGCAGATCTAACATCCGATCTGCCGGTAAACATCACTTGTGATCAAGGCTACGTGATGTAGCAGAAACTTCAAGTTTCACCAAAATGGACTCTTTGAAAGGTAATCTTTCTTCTTAAATTCATTGGCGTTTCGTATTATGAAAAATGACCTTTTAAACAGTTCCGTTCAATGGATTTATTACACTTTTTCCATACCAATAGACACTTTGTTTGGCAATGTAAAAAGTGTGACTATAAACCGCTTTATTTCGCAATGCGTTCACACCTCCAATTTAATACATAATATTGCCTTCTACGGGAAAAAAAAGTTCCTTAAAGTATGCCTCATGAAGTTTACCTTTCAAAAATAGAGTAAAATCTTGCGCTCCAAAAGATAAATAAACTTACTTGTAAAATAAATGCCAGCAATATTCCAAGAGCGATCAGATTTGATGTAAAGTCCATCGTTGTAATTCGCTGACATGAAATAAAAATAAAGATATACAAGATTACATTCTTATTTTATGGTGTTTTGATACGATTAAGCAAAGTATGTATAAGCGCTTTTATCTGACAAAAATAATAATTTTTAACGTCTATAATATCAGAGCCGCCCCGATGAGAAGAGAAGAATTTAAGCACAGGGAGCTGGCTGTAGTGCTCAACTCTTGACGATGTAAATCATAAGTAGCAGTAAAAAGATGAAGGTGGTACATTATATCGATGTTAATGTAGTATTAGTAGTAGCTGTATAGAAGTAATACAAGTTTGAGAAGATTTATTTAGAATATTGATCTTGATGTGGTAGTATAAGTATAAGGACAAGGTTAACTATTTATGCTGATGTATTTGTACTAGTGTAAAGATCACACTTTTGATTATTTATGTTTATCTAGAAGTAGCGGCATAAAGATTGTAATCGTAAATATTGATGTTAATTATGTTAACTCACCAAAATATACCTGTCTCCAGGTTATTCACGTTTAAGCAATGCGTATAATCGTATCCTTGTGTGCTGGTTATGTAACGTCTCAATGAAATGTTTATCTGAAGTTACTAGCAACTATACTGATGTGTCTCAGCCGTCGTATAATAAGTCATTTGTCTTCGTAAATCTGATGAAAACAATAAAACACACTAATCTATGTTTAACTTTGACTTATCTCCTGTTGTCTACAGATGTTACGCTTTATACAATAATGATGTATTGTTGACATACGTAATTATTGGAAAACAGGCAATTAAACCATCATATGTTATAGATGTTTATCTGAGCATTAGGTTTAGGTAATCTCCCGATTATCATCATTTGTCATCTAGCGACGGGAATAACACTATATCCATTGTTTGGCAAGCAAGAGTCTGGTGACGTTTTATTTATCTTATCTATCTAAATGTGAACTTCTAATTAAACAATAATTGATATATGACAAACTGATAACATAGAGATTATAAAACGATAAAAACGTAGTATGCCATGTGCCACCTGAAAGACACAGGGTCTGTTCAATGTTTAACTACCAAGTGACAACTTGTCTTATGTGGATAAAGAAATAACAACTTACAAATCCTCTGTTTCCCTTTTCATAGAAGTTCTTAATCAAGCCATGACGTATTTGCAAGATACTTCATTATCATTTTGTGTATGTTTTTAATTTTCGTAAACTAAGACTTATAAGGTCACTCACTGTCCTCGAAAATATGAGGTCAATCTATTCAAGTTATTACATAGCAACACTATCATGGATGTTGATCTTTTTTAATGCCTTAGAAAGACCTCGAAACCAAGTATGTTTATCAGTGTTAAAATTTAATTCAATTGAAAAATGTCCAAAACGGAAACAGAAAGATTCCAACGGGTTACCGTGAGCTAATAATATTCTAGGATGACTCACCTCCAAAGTAAAAAGCTAGAAATCCTGAACAATCAAGACCTATGATGCTTAAATAGGAACTATTAGCTGTTTGCCATGCGTATGCACAGAGCAAAAAGCCATAAGTAAGCAGGGAAGAAGAGTATGAGTATAGTTGGAGACGGCTGCAATAAGTGTATGTGATTGTTAGTGCCTGTGTAAGTGATGAAACTGCACCCTGATCTGTGGCTTAGTGGTGTGACTGGATAATGAAAGTTGGAACGAAGTTAGAGTTTGTAAATGTTTTTCAAATGCTAATCATAGAAACGGCTGGAAAAGAGGAAAAAACGGCAGCAAACACCACCTCGTTCCCCTGATGATCTGAGAGTAAGACGACTCAGAGACACATTGTTGGCAGTTGAGTCACCACATCATAGTGTCAACATTTAAATAGAAGGTTTACGTTGCGTATTATATGCAGTCACCTCACAATGCATAACAATGTAAAAACTGTATAACATTAGCCATTGAAAATTATATCAAAATATCTTCACAAGTAGGATCACATTATCGAAACAAAACATGTCTACCAAAAAATGCAAACCATTAGATTTCAAGGGTATTACATGATAACTTAGACCCAATGGCCAACCGAACAAGACGAGTGCATGATACAATGTCGTTGAACCTAAACATTTCTTATCTCTAAACTTATTTATTATGACCAGGGATGAGGAAAACGATGAAAATTTACCAGGCAATCTGGCAGACAGTTTCTGAAATTTACCAGCCAAAAAATAAATCCACCAGCCAACAAAATCTGAATGAATCATAAAGGACGACTAAGGTAACGCTGCGCGTTAAACTACTATAAAAATAGTTATTAAATGAAATAAAATATATATAAAAGACTATCAACAAGAAAACACAAAACAATGTAACGGGTAAAAATAATGTATCATATTAATTATGTTGCAATCCAGTAAATATCTAGGACGTATTATTCGTATTACTTATTTTTCTTGTTTCAATCCTTTTCTCAGACCCGTACCCAGAAAGTCATTGGGGGTGATCATTTTTTTGAGGTGCAGTGTTTATCCCCAAATTATGAGAGTTAATTGACTCGTACAGTGGTCGTTTAATTTGACAATTTGATCCGTTCAACAGTGGTGTATCAAGGGATTTTGTATTTTGGAGATTTGTGTAACATGCCGAGCGAAGCGAGGCGAAACAATTTGAAATATGAAAAGTAAATGTTACATTTTAAAGCAATTTGTGTACCCGTTGGGGGGTGATGGATATTCGCATGATTTAATCTAAAAAATGTATGGCAGTAAATTGACTCGTACAGTGGTCACATTCTTTGGTAATGTGATCCGTTCATCAGGTGTCTAGCAAGACATTTATGTTCGGGGAGATAATGTAATAAACCGAGCGAAGCGACGCGGAAACATTTGAAATATGAAAAGTAAATGGTGCATTTTAAAGCAATTTTGGTACTCGGTTTGGGGGAGGGAGTGATGGACATCCGCACGATTTTATCCCCAAAATATATGAAAGTAAATTGACTCGTACAGCGGTCACATTCTTTGAAAATTTGATTATTTCATCATAGGTGTGTCAAAGAACTTTTGGTGTTTGGACTATTTAACAAGCCGAGCGTAGCGAGGCGAAAATTGAGATATGAAGCTAAATGGTGCTTTAAAAGACCCAACAATTTCACCCGCCAATTTCACCCGCAATATTCGGACAGCTTTTGGATTTTACCCGCCAGGGCCGAATTTTACCCGCATTTGGCGTTGTTTCCTCAGCCCTGATTATGACCATGAGGTGATTTTATACTTTTGGTACGAAGTAATTCAAGTCATATTACTTGTTGTAATTCTTTTTAGTGTCTTTGAGCCCGTTTTATCGTAATCAAAGCTCCAACCTATAGGCTTTCTACACTCTGAAGATTGGAAAGCAAATAAGGCTTTGCCAGATGGAATCTGGGCAGACACGAGTATTATCTTAAACTGCAGAAAAATGATTCCACAAAAGCCTTTAATAGGTGACGAAGTATTGAGACTAGTACAGACAAAAGGCCAAGCACGCAAGATCAACAACAAAAGGTTGATGAAAGAAATTCTACCCAAACTCAGAAGAGATCAGAATGCATGGCTAAAATAGATTGTTCAAAAGTCAAAGTCAAAAGCAGGCCTGAAACTAAATACAAAAAAAGCAAAAATCGTGCACATCAGCGGAAAAGAAAGCCCACCTAATCACGACACCAACAAAAGCACAACCATTGAAAAAGTACAACATTTTAAATACCTTGGCTCAGTTAGATAAGACGATGGGACATGCAAAATATATTTAAAAGCCATAATAGGCATGGCGAAACTGAAAAGGGTTCAGCTGAATAACGTGTGAAAAGCCAGAAGCATACCAACAAATCTGAAACTAAAGTCCGGCAAATTAGCAAATGGATAGTTTTGTAGAGGAGTTACCTATCCAACGCTAGATGCCATTAGGATTCAAAAATAGAATACGGAAATACGTAGGGAACGTCAACAGGAACCATAAAACAGATCTCATAACAACCGTTCTTCAAGGATAAAATTTAGGCCAAAAGAAACAGAAAACTTAAAACTATATGGCAAACATCGCTGATTACAGAAGCCTGAAGCTCAGCGACGTTGTGCACGAGAGCAGAGACCGTGGTTAATGGCGTGCTATTGTGGCTAAAAGTGGGGCTCCTACTGACCTCCATAACGATGTAGAAAGGTGCAAGAAATCTTACTTGAAGAGAGTGGATGTAACTGTATGATGGGAATAGTATGGTCTGAATATAAACATTTTAATAGGTTTTCATGTTAATTTGAAACTTGACTATAATTGGCCGATTAGAAGTCATACTGATCAAATAAGATCTGCTGTCTTAGGAAAAGAAAACCGGTAAAATATAAACTCCATGTATGATGGAAACTAAATGAATACACATTGGCATCCAGCAGCTTCATGAAAATGTGTTACACATACAGAAAGTTTTGCCCATTTATCCCTACATAGCAATCTAATTCTAGTCCCAAATGTAGACACTTGTCTAACAATAGCCACCAAACCTTTTAAAGGGATACAGATCGCGTTCAAGCAAATTTTTCACTTATTTTCCTCCTACTGAAGACTTTATTTTTTTCGTCAGTTAAGGCGAGTAACTAAGTACCTTCCACTAGATAAATTATATTAGATAGAATGAGATTCAATCAATTGTTTTCAACTTCAAGCCTATCGCGATACTATTTTAAACCTATTCTTTGTATATGACTCATAGCTTTAAATTTGAAATTAAATAATTCGTCATGCATCATCAGGTAAGCATCCTAATTCGCGATTTAGTTCTCACGGCGACTATGAATTAGAAGTTATCGCGTAAACAGACACCCAGACAGACAAGAAGAAAATATACCACTCAGAATATAATTGTGTGAGGAAAAGCATAAAAACAACTCTGATA
>JAUUEB010497277.1:0-10469 GCA_032362205.1 Clione limacina
TGGTTTGAGTCCATGAATGACTTTTTCAAAAAAAAAAAAAAAATCAAATTTTAAAATATTGTTTAAAAAGACTAAAATTAGTTTGTTACCTTTGACATAAAAACTGACATAGGGATTAGGAAATCCATAAGTACCCCCCTAACGACAAAAGTGAACAGTTCGTTAAATAGGAAAATCCCTCCAAAGGTATCCAAAACAGCCAATATTTGTTAAAAAAACACTATAAAACATAAAAACAAGTCTTTTAAAAACTAAAAAAAAATTGAAAAAAAAGTTGCTCTAGATTGTTAGACTCTAGAGGCAAAAACCAAAGGCTTGCGTCTTAAAACTGAACCACGTGACTTCATCAGTAATATTCATGTGTAAAATATAGATAAATTGCTTATTTTGTTGGTTTATTTCCTTAATTTACTATACTTTCTATGTTTTGGTACTGTTTTGAGTGGTCTAGCCAAAATATAAGGGAAGCAGGGGGAATTTAAAATACGGCGGTACAGATTTTTGACGCGTTAAAGAAATTACGAAAAATGCCGAAAAATCGCGTTTACAATTTTTTTTTAAATCATTTTTGGATTTTTTTCCCAATATAAAAACATTAAATACAAGTTTTTGTCAAAGGAATTCTTTTTACACCAATTAGTGTCCCCAGGGGCATAGAAAACGTGAGAAAACTTGTCATTAAAATTCATGAATATGCAAATGAGCTAATTTAATTTGAGACCAAATATGTCCCTCTAGCACTTTTGGTTCTCATGATATAGCCTGTTTGATAAAAAAGACGCACATGCTCGAAAATAGGGGATTGCTGTAGAAAATGGGCTATTACCCCACCTGCAAACCAAAATTTATTTGAGGAACTACTCATTACGGACCCTTAGGGACCCATACAAAAATATTATACAGGCTAAAAATGCGACTGGGAGGTGCATGGATTTAGGTTCTGGGTGCCGGACAATTAACCAAAAAATCGATCGAAAAAAAGCTTAGAGATTTGCTGTATACGTCATTCAATGTCTGCATTTGATTTAGGTCTGTTACATTTTTCCTTCAATTAGAAAGACGGAATTAATTTTTTATCGTTTTTCTGACCTGATTTCGTTTTTTTGTGAAATATTTTCGAAGACTGTATTATAAATTAAAGAACCATGCATCAAATCTTTCTCCAAACAATGAACAGGTTTAAATCAAAACGATAAAAGGGTTATTCAAATTTTGTATTCGAGTTTATTAGATTGAATGGTATTTTGTCAACATAAACATTTGTTCAAATGAAATGGATAAAATAGTTATAGTTCAAATTATATGATATATTGTCAAGGAAACAATAGGATGAAATGAAAATTCTGAAAGAGTTATGAAAATTACGTTTAAATGGAAATAAAAGTTATACAAAAAAGTCTTAAAAATAAATTATATGTTCTGGTCAACAAAACAATATGTTTTAAATCAAACCGTTTGAACAAGTTGGAAACGTTTTTTTAATATATCAGATTTCATAACATCTAAAATGAATGAAAGAGAAATCGGTAAAAAATATTTTCATGGATATATGACAAGGAAATAAGAAATTTCGCTCAGAAACAAACAAAAACAAAAAGAGACGAATCAAGTCGTTCTCTTAACGCATTAAATCTCATCGACATATATATAAAATAAAACATTTGTTATTGCCTGATTTTGTTCAAAGTCACTATCAATGCGCTCATTTTATTCGTGACATTGTGAGAGAATAGATAAAATCATACAGAATAATAGATGTTCATCCTAGTTAATTTAGAATGATTGTAGTAGCTTTGCTTCTGTTTTATATTCACTTCCAAAGTAGAAACATGAGAGATTGCTTTAAGAACACAGATATTTTAAATTTGTTTCATGTAATAAAATCTATCTGACCATGAACACACTTTCAATAACAAAGGGTTAAGTGACATGAATATACGAAACAGAAATTATACCAACGGACAAAGGGTGTCGAATAAGGGTCATAATCGCTGTAAATATGAGATAAGGGGGTACATAAATTGAAGATAAAAAGAACATTTTCTTGAAGTGATTCAACAATTATTGCCAATAATATTGAGTATCATTTTATGACGAACATACTATTATTAATAGTTCCCTACCTTAATGAGTTCTCCCTCTAGCGGCTGAAAGATTTCAGCAAATTTCGTTTGTGAACGACACGCGGAAGATTGTCTTCATTCAATGATTACTTAGAGTTAACCCAGTTTATTAATACTTTATTACCACTCGGCGCAATATAGCGTCAGGGTTTATGTAAGACTTTATTATACCACGGCGCAATAAAGCGCCTACAATCACCATAAAACGTGTAAATCCTTTTGATTATTTTGCTATAAACCCGACGCTATGCTAATATATATATATATATGGATATCCGGCACCACTTTTCAACTAGTAAGTAAGGTTGCCTCATAAAGCCAATACATCAGATGGTCACGTGTCTGGTATTCTAGAGTTGTATTTGTTTAGTTGATATTCTTTAATTGTACCCGGAAATCAAAATTTACGAAATTGATTTACAAAAGTGTTAAGGAGATTATCACAATTCGTTTGATACCAAACAACATAAGTGTAAGGTGAACAACTTTAAAGTAATATTAAACAAGAAATCCTTTTATAGTCAATGTTTGTGACATTTCTTAATTCATTAACCGATTTTCCTCAAACAAAATATATTTTTAATCAAACTAAGATTTGAGTGAGACATTCTTTTGCATAATAAAATTCAGTGTATTTTGTATTTATTGAAACTTGTAAGTGAAGATTTATTTTCCCAGGTAAGATATCAGTATGCTTATAAGTTGTCCTGAATGAATGACGACACTCATTGTTGCGTCAAACAGATATAATTGGATACAGCCTATTTTTCAGCATTGCCTATGATGTGGTCTCCGTGTTACATGGTGAAGTGAATAGAAAAGCATTCTTTTTTTATAAATAGTATTCAATCATTGTAACGACAATTCTTTTTTACTATCAGATTTTTACAACTAGCTTTATACAACAATTTGAGCAATTTTTCTAAATATTACACATTACAAAGTCATTTTTTTGTTTAATTTTCTTAAAAACTTAACCAATTGTTATCAAATTTAGTTGATTTAATGCACTAATTGAATTAATGTGTTTTAGTATGTTTGGACCAAGTAATATAAAGACATCAATATATACCATTTTGATTTAATGACTTATGAACTGTCTAAATGTACTGATGATATCAACAAATAGATTAACACAAAGAACCTCACAATGAACAATGATAAAACTGAATTACTACTTTATGGCACCCATTCTAAATTAAACTATGTTCAAGCTAAGTCAGTGAAAATTTGAAATGAAATAATAAACTACTCTAAAAATGTTAAGAATCTTGGAATGTTCTTTGAGAACAATTTGTCAATGAACTACGCTGTTTCACACATCAGGAAGTGCTGCTACTTAGAACTTAGAAAAATTGCACACATCTTACATTAATGAAAAACTGCAAAAACCCTGGTGATTTATTTTGTTATTTCTAGACTAGACTACTGCAATTCTTTATTTTACAACACGACAAATGAAAACATTCAGAAATTACAACTTGTACAAAACCATGCAGCACGCCTAGTTAAACGAGCACCGAAAAGATCAAGAACCTCATCTTTATTGAAAGAGTTACATTGGTTGCCAGTCAAGCAACGTAGCTACATAATGAAATTCAAAGTCTCTTTATTTATTTATTTATTTATTTATTTATTTATTTATTTATTTATTTATTTATTTATTTGTGTAAGTATTTGTATGCAATGGGATAACAGATACAGTGTCGACTCAATCAACCTGAAACTTTAGCAAAATGTTGGTAGATGTTATCAAATGTGATAGTACCTTATCAACTACTTTTCATGAAAATCAGTTGACTGTAAGAAAAGTTATTACCTTTTTAGTATTACTATATTTTACTATATTTTCTCTGTGAAATACGCACCATTAAGGAAATTTATGTATTTGTATGCAATGGAATTAAAGCCACAGTTTTAACTCAATCAACTTGGAACTTTGGCAAAAAGTTGGTTCATAGTACTCAAAGTGTAGTTAAGCAGTGTTTGGTGGAAATCGGTCTACTGTAAGAAAAGTTATTAGCGTTTCAGTTTTACTTTTTTTTTCTCTGTAGATTACCTGCTATTAATCATGAACCACATTCTGGAAATGCTTAATTGCACATTCAGTGAACGCAAAGTTCTCTTTACGTATAAAAGTAGGATGTAAAAAAGCTGATACGAAAAGTGATTTGCAATAGTATACAGGTTGTCTTATATTTGTCTTGATTTTCAAAGTGTGGTGTGGGCATATTGACGCATAGCGGGGGGAAGGTCTACATGGTGGTAAAAAATCTGCATGTTCGTGTTTTCTTACTTTGTGTATCCTTCCCGGTAAAAACCGGGTACTAAGCCACTAGTCATCTATAAAATAGCTGTTCTAGTGTACAACTGCCTTTATGACGACAACTCACCTCTTTATCTAAAGGAATAAATTAATATCTACATTCCTAAAAAAAACTCATCACTCCTCCCAGACACATCTTCTAGTAAAGCCATTGCCTAATCTTAAAGTATTTGGGGAAAGATCATGTGCTTATGCTGCTCTTGATGTGTGGATCAAATTACCAGAAAATGTCACATGAGATTATCAGTATTTTTTAAAATAGGCTTTAAACCCACCCCTTCAGATGTAGTTTCTATGAATGTAAAGCCTTTCCTTTGCTGTGATTGATGACTTAACTGTATATTGGATAGCTTCTTATTTTGGCCTAGCTTCTTCTTATTATTATATGCTATTTTTTCTTCGAAGGCGGACCCCTTGGTTTGGGATTCTGGCATGGGGGATCCACAATGAGTTTTTACCCGCGTTTAAGTATTTTTTGCCATGGCGAACCCATGTGATTCTATCACAGGCCCGCTTCAGACATCATCAATAGTATAATGATATATGTATTAATATATTTTTATGTATTATCAAGTACGTCGATGTATGTTTTGAGCATGTCGAATGTGTTAAGGTAATTTTACCTTTTGTTTATGTATATCTATATGCATTAAATATCTCAAAAGTGTCATATATTATCATTAGTATGATTACGTTCTTGACTGTCTATGTATTTAGTGTATAATTGCGTGTATGCCAAATAATGTAAAGCGTTTTGAGCTTTTCTTTTAAAGGAAAGGCGCTATATTAATGCCCTATTATTTATTTATTATTATTTACCTTTTAAAAGCTCGAAGAAATTATTCTAACGAGTTTTATTATCTTTCCCCGGCAAGAGATGAGGATTTGACCAGGCATGAGGATGATCTGACAAAAGACACGCTGATCTTAAATGTGTACTTTACCATTCAAAAGAAGGTCTAGTCGAAATATTCCTGTATGAAAATAAAGTGTTACGCAGAAGAGAAGACTTGGAATTAATCGTTGTGACATATAAATGCCATTACATATCTTGGAATTCAAACTCAGAGCAGTGTACATTTACATCATGTATTGAAGTTACAAACATAGATTTTACAAAAACATAACCTTAATAATTGTTAGGTTTGGCAATTCCTAGAATTGATAACCTTACAAGGTGAACCTTCGACAAATTACTGAGTAACGCGATTGTGATTGGTTTTCCAGAGTTCTTCCTTCTCCCCATTATTATTTGTCTTCTTTGTAAAGTCCACTATCTCACAACATGTAAAAAATAAAGATATTCTTGTGTCAGAGTATTCCTCAAAACGCATGCCTTTTTTATCACATAGTTAATAGTAAAAAAGATGACAATACGCATTTGCTGTCCCTTTATCCAATAGCAATGTACACAATATCAAAATACGAATCACTCAAAATTAAAAGTGTCGTTTGGTTGAATATGACGAACTTACGGGACACAGGGAACAAAATCACTTTATGTGTCAAAATCTGTCTCTTTCACTTTCGGCATTTATTGACATATGTACCAATTGAGATTGACGACATACATTTCTGACTTAAGTTAGTTTGGGTATGATGAACAAATAATACTTGATAAGTTTAAGTCATCTGTGAATTATTGTCTTTTGTTTGACATGTAGAACGTTAAGTTCAGTAATTTTGGAAACCATCATATCATCAAAGTGAAAACTGTTTTTTTTTTACTGTTTGCGCATTGTTCTTTATTGTATCTAGTACATTTCAATTACGTAGCGTATATACATAAACTCTGAATACCTTTTGATTAACTAATTATTCTAATCTTCTATCAAGAAAAAATACGCAGTAAACGCATGTTAATGAGTCAGTTAATTGATTGATCTCATAAACATCAGAAATGTCAGAATAGTATAACTATTCAAAGCCACTTGCGTGTAGAAAAAACAAAAACTCCCACCAAAAACTGAAATATAATTCTGAAGGTTGTATATTTTGAAATAGAAAAGTATCTGCAGTGAACCTTATTTGTACACAAATTGTCACATTTGTTTTCTTAATAACAAATAATTGTTTTTAGAGTAAGATAAACTTCATTTCGAAAAAAAGGAACTGGTTATTTCTACAAAAAATAACTATAGACAAAATATAATCAACATTTTTTATTTTTCATATTTTATTTTAGAGCACATCTTATTATATCAAGGTTTCAATATGTAAAATCAAAAGTTTTTTCACAGTTCATGATTAATTTATTTCTAACTTAATTTTTAAAATAGTTATATTTGAATTTTTTTTATATACATGGGTTTGGATTCATATTCTTAAGATCTTATGTTTTTCTTAATTCTGCTTTGTAATGCATAGCTTATCGATACCGAAAATCGAACTTGCCAAATCAATACAATATTTTTTACGTTTCTTTGGACGAAAAAACATCTATATTCGAAAGTATTTAAGATTTTTAAAAGCAAAGATAAGGGTTTGGATTTCAGAATGATTGATATTTAATATCGCAAGACATCTATTAAGCTAAACTGAGTAAGTAACCTCTTAGTTGTACTATCTCAGTACTTCTTTGAGTTGCTGGGTGGTCTCGCAGTCAATAAGTAAATTTGATTCTAAATCTTTTAAAGGCTTAAACTCAATCTCAATAACGTTTCTGAAAGCTGCTTCCTGCCACTGGCTGGAATATAACACGAATTAAGAAACATTTAACACCAGTTTAATCAGTCTCACCACTTACCAAGGTTAATCCCCGTCCTTGTGTTTGGAAGAGGCATAAGAATCTCATATATGAATATAGATAAATTCGTCTTAAAACTTTCTGTTGTAAGATAGCTCATAACCTTTATCTCACAGAGATTCTTTGTTTTTAACATGAAAAAGAAAATATCTACTAGAAACTGCACGTATTCAAATGATATTGACTTTACTGAAAATTCAACTGTTGGTAAAGAAACAGGATTATTTCTTTCTTTCCCACCAGTTTATATCAGATGAATGATAAAGAAACCAACCAACGAGCATATGTTCAAAAATAAATATAAACAAAAGAACAGAAAATGTAATGGAATGGTTTGAAAGACTTTCATTAAATCAACGTAAACCATCGTTTCTCCATATAATTCAGAACTCCTAAGCTTAACCAAAAATAATGACAACAAATGGATGTTCTTTTTCCTCCTACGAATTTCTGATATTAATAGTTATGTAAGCGTTGATGCTGTCCATAATTTATCAAATAATATCGTCTGAGACGAGCATATGTTCCACATGGTTCTATTAACTTGTCCTCTCAAAATAGTAGAATGAATGTCATTGCCAGCGATTGGATATGCTGATGGTGTACACTGGGTTTGACATGTTGGCGAAAGTTTACAGACTATTTGATAATCAATTTCAGTCTGGTTTTTTTCGTTTGTTTTGTCAACAGCCATTAAATGCACTCGGTGACTTGGTATTTGGACAAAGGCGAGATGGATTTGACAGCTCAAAAAGAGTATCTGTCTAGAAAAGATTACTCACGCAATATTATTTCTTCTCATATGTTTAGACGCATTGTGCCTTTTGAAGATGAATGATAATGACGTCATATTACATCTTATTTATAAAACGTAATTTTTTGCATCACTTTCATTTCTTGTTCGTGAGTCTGTTGAACATAATAATATTAATGTTTGAGTGGTTGGTCTCAAAAGAAAAACAACTCCGAGGTAAATATGTACATGTTGAATTGTAGTCCAGTGCAGATATGGGATTATATAGTTTAATCCTGAAAAACTGCAAAAAATTCGTTTGTGGTGGTTTTGGGTACTTATGGGGAGAAATTAATAACAGAAAAAGTATACGAAATCTGATATGCTGATGTAGGTCAAATTAGGGTTTTAAGATTTGCATATTTTACTAATAGCCATAAGAAAGCGTCTACTAGTCAAAACTCTTACATAAACAAATATCTAGAAAAATGGTTTCATGACCATGGATGTGTCTGCATTTTTGATATCTAAAATGTTAAAATGTGCTCTTTCCTTCATTGGTGTTGGTTTCTGCAGCTCCACTCTCCCATGCTATTTGAACCTTATATGTCTTTTCCTTCTCATCAAGGGACTGTCAGATGAGACATACTCTACATAAGCTGTTCGTTCGACCTAGATTAAAATATCAAACTGATGGATGTACCATAAACTTTGATCGTACTTATGCAGTATAACTATTTGTGACTGTTTGTAGCAACACATTTTATAATGTAATTTCAAGCAAAGTAGCTTCTTTTCAAAACTATATTGATGACTTATTTTTCAATGGATGTGTTGACTTTCTTTTTTATAAACATAGAAGGACTTGCATCATTGATGAAAATGCTTGGCAATCAACTTTTCTTTTTTTCCTTAACAAACTCAAATCTATGGCTGATCGAGACATTCTTAGTAGAGTTGAATTCAAATCAATTCAGAATCAAATGATCAGTTCAATCTAACGCTCTAAACGGCTCAATCAATATGGTTATCAGAAATGGTCACCTCGTTTTGAATCATTCGACTCAAGTTCATACCGATGTATTTTTACATTCCTGTACATTTATTTCAATTCAAAAGGAATCACTCATGAAAGATCACAATCGGAACGCTGGTCATATTTGATGCCAGTTGTCTGTGTAAAGGTGAGAAAATTGCATTGATATCACACCGTATTTCCGGTTTGTCACACGTGGGCGATTTCAGATTTCGAATTTCTTTAAAAAGGCTTTTAAATGCTTGCTACGATCAGATTGACTAATTTTGATGCGCTGATTTAAAAAATGTCATTTATTTTGTGATTTAACTTATATTCATATTCATTATTTTGCAGATTTATAAATCCAGTAAAAGAAACTTAAAAAAACGCCGCCAAATTGATGAGTTGACGTCTCTCCAGGCGGCCTCGTCTCACGTTGTCATGATCAAAGGGACACAAGGGCAATAACTGTTGGTTATCAGGCTCGTACCCAGGGGGAGTGAATAGAATTTTGGATCATTCCAATTATCTTATTATTTTGTTTTTTTTCTACTTCTCATATTAAGGTACTATAAAACGATTGATCAGTTCGACCAATCACACAAATCGGTGCCATCGATATGATCAAATTAGGTGAGCCAACTTCAACCAACACTCACTTAGTTTCATACTTTTGATAGGTGGTAATGCAAAATTTAAAGAAATATAACCTTGTTAAACAAACAAGTATCTTTTGGCTATTAAGATAGAAGGAGTAATGAATTACTAACTGATTGTGCACGAATCCAGCTTTTCATTTTTTCATTCTCAGGATTGAAATCATTTGACCTTAAAGGTGTTCTGGATGATCCTAGTTATGTTTGTGTCCTGTCATTTCTTGCCTTTGTTAATATTTTTTAAGAATTTAAAAATAAATCCGGAGCTCCAATTCCAAGGATGAAAGCACTTGTATCATCAATTTATTGCAGGAAGGGGGTTAACCAAGATTTATATTTATAAAAAAAAATTCAAAATTATGTCAACGTGTGTGTGCCACGATCAGATAAAAAACATACAAATCACACATATAAAACTCCTTTTTCCGCTGTCAGACACAAAAAATGGTACTTGTCGACCTCAACATGTTTAAAAAAGAGCACAATTTCATAGCGAGATTAACCAATTTAACCTTGGTTCCCCCTACTAATGGTAATAGTAATCGTAATATTTGAGTAGCATGACAAAATCGTCCCTGTGGAATCAGCTGTATCACATCGAGAGGCTGGAAAAGACTTAATTATACATTTAAACACATAAAGCCAAGAATTCGTTCAATGGCACTGATCGTCAACGAGGGGAATCATATTTGACGTAGCGACAAATTGCAAAGCTTGATAAATGTGTCTACGCCCAAATTCATAGGGATCAATCAATAAATCTGGGTTCATCGCGCAAGTGCATACTATGAAAAACTAGAAACATGAGTACTCAGATAGAGTACAAACCCGAGACCGAATAAAATAATAAAACATTTCCTTATTGTA
>JAUUEB010497288.1:0-10469 GCA_032362205.1 Clione limacina
GTAGTTGACACCCAATGTCAAGGGGTGGGGAAAGGACAACGATGGGAAACTAGAAAAACCTGGGAACGTCAGTCCAGACTGATGAAGTGCAAACAAGAGCACGGAAACAATTGTAGCTGAAGAGGGTAATTCAATCACTGTATCTATATTATACTTCAACTGCCAGCCACCAAAGGATGTTTAAATTACTCAGCTTACACTTAAGTTGTGTCGTCCTTCTCTGTTAGGATGAGAGACTAGATAATTGTAACTAAATGAGTTTGACAAGTTTGGTCAGCACCGCATCACGTACCACAACAACAACGTACTTAAACCGTCAAGCATTTACATGTTTTCTAGTCTTTGGGTCAAATTACAGGCTCCACAGACCACCAGTATCTTGATCATGTGACCATCGGCTCGCCCACCCAATTGGTTCTTAGAATTACAAGTTATACATAACAATTATGTGATATAAGGGCTACAAAAAGGATTATCATAATTTCCCCAAGATTATTGGTTTATCCATGACATTAGGTTATTAAATTATGTTTTGATATAATTGTGCAGGTCATTTGTAGATGAAAAAAATTAAGCTTATTATTAGGAACAGCGTTCATTGACGTAATTTGCTCTGACATTGGATATAAATGGCTCTAAAGTATTATAATAGAATGAACACAGCTTAATTCTTGTTTTTAAAACCCACGTGTAAAAACATGTTTATATTGACTTTCTTTGAACAAAGATTGTGTATATGTAGGTCTACTATTTGACTTAATATGACAATATAAGTGTAATTATTATTTTGAAATGTTTTGATTAATTGTCGTGTTTATCTCACGATTATCCAGTTTGTCGATTTCTTCTGTTATATAGGGTCAAGGGAAATCATGGATTTTTGAATTACCTTTCTAAAAGTGACGTATTTTTTCATGAGCTAGAATATATCCATTAGGTCAACAAATATTGCTTAGTACCCGGTTTTTAACCACCATGTAGACCATTCTATCTATCTTTCTCAGCTATGCGCAAATATGCCCCATCCCACTTTGAAAATCATTACAAAAAATGTGTTTCAATCGTATGTTAAGTCGGAAAGATAATTTTGTGTTCATTGCACGTGAAATTCAAGAACTTCCAGAAGATTGCTCAACTATGTTCATGATCAATGGCGCGAATTTTACAGATACAAGATAGTAAAACTTGAAAGCTTATAACTGTAAGTCAACATTATTAGACCAAAAATTAACTACGCATTTGGTAATATCTACCGATATTTTGATTAAGTTTGAGATCGATTGAGTCAAAACTGTTACTGCACACTTATTGCATACACATATGCACATAAATAAATAAACATATTTTGAATCGTATTACGTAGATTTGGTTTTCGGGGAATATGATTACCAATTTCTAATTAGTGTTATGAAATTTGTATTATTTTGTGCCTAATCAATAACCCACATAATCAACATTTAAAATGGTTTCAAAACTTGTATTTTTTAAGAATCTAAAAAGACATGTAACATTAAGGGTAATTTTCCGTCTTTTTTATTTTCAAATCTTTCTGCTTTGCACAATAGCATTCAAGAGATTCGTAAATAAGTTTAATAAATTAACATTTATCATTATCAATGTGGATTTTAGTCTAACTTTGTAATAGACAAATTAGAGCTCACCTCAAAATTTCAAAATAAACCATGACATTGATAATTTAAATATGAATGATTTTGTTCACATCAATTCAGCAAATACAACAAGAAACTAAAACCTGAAACTATACAAAGAATATGCAAAGAAAAATATTATACAACGTTTTTTGATTAACAAAAAAAATAGTTATTGGAATTATCTCTCTACATGTACAGGATCAGTTGATAATTTGAAAACAATCACAATTTTAGTTGACAAACTAACCAACTTAAATTTGTTTTGATGCTTGATTTGTTTTTCTATCATGTCTAAATGTATGATGTTTATCATAATGTGTTATATTATATTGTCTTTAAGACAAAACCCAAACTCATAATAGCATCTATACATGTCAAATAAAAATGTAACAACCGCCATAACAAAAGGCATGCGCACGTAATCAAACATAACAACAGAGAAGCGCAAACGATCTTATGATCTATCATAGTCTTTCATGTCCAGTATTCCAGTATTACATTGATAAAAGATGAAAGAATTCACAAGTATAGTTAAAAATGCACACTCGTATCAAAACACCAGTAAATCAAAACAATATTAGCAAGCGTGTAGCATAAGACTATTATCTAACTTTGAGTTTACAACATATTTTGAGTAACATGAAACAAACTAATACAAAGATGTTTACGTTAACCAAGTAAACTATCGTACCTAAATAATATATCAGAATACTGACCGGGAATTGGTCCATTCCATCTTTGCTTTAAGACTACATTTAGGTCAGAACAAATTAACCGCCACTAAGATGTAGGGATGAAGCACGGATATCCCCGCATCAAGCATTTGTGTGAGATTTCCATATTTAGATATCAACACCACGACCAGTTTCTGGTCAGGACAGAAGCGGCTGTGTAGTCTGCTTACAGGGAGCGATTCTATTCATAGTAAATAATTGTTATCATGTTTGCCTATTTTCTTTTTTTTTATTATAAATAACCTCTTAATATATATTTTGTTGGTTAAGAGGGCACAAACACTGTGTGTATTATTTCTCGCATAATATATATATTAATTACAAACCTGGAACGTCGCTCAACATTTTTTAATTTTCTAGAAAAACAGAATAAGATGTCACTTGAAACGAAAATGAATATATTATCAATCTAATCTACAAACAAATAGATTGAACATATAATCTATGTTTGTTTTTTTCTGTGTGTGCATTGTGCCACAGTTTTGACTCAATCCAGTTATTTACTTAATATATAAATTTGATTGGTTTTATATAGTTAACACATTTTTTAAAATAGATTAAGCTTTAAATTTGATAAAAATGAAATATCGACAGCATAATTTAATTCAGAAACCCACAAGCAGATAGTTAACGCTATATCAGTACATTAATATTGGATTGAGGGCAGGGACGTTTCTGAATTTATTTAGTCGTATCTTTTCGTGAAAGATCTACCTAACTATTTCAACTATAAGCATAATTGCATAATATTTCATTACAAAATGCTACTGTGGCTTGACTCATCATTACCAATAGATATTCAAACCCCATTCACGTATTTGGATTCTTCTGTCTTGTAATAATACCCAAAATCTTTTGAATTCCAGTTTGGTATTCACAAAATAAATAAATTAATATCTGTCTCGATTTTATTTAATCCAAGCTAGAACTTTGACAAATCATATAACCTAGTTACCCTGCATTTAATAATTTACTCTACTAATGGTCTTAAATTACATATTGTGTTTTGTTCTAAGTAGTTTTTTTCGCTTGTTACTATTCTAATCTTTGGTGTAACAGTTAAATATATAGAAACTACGTCATGGGGTTTGGAGTTTTCCGTTTTCTTTGTCAACTTTAAAAATGGTTAACAAATACTATGCTTTGGATCTGGCCAAAATGATTCGAGATGACGGTATGCCTGAATAAAAAGGAATACTATTTTCATAGTTTTAACATTTTGTCATGTAGTTTTGTCAAGCGAACAATGCCAAGAGCCATTTAATACCCGGGTGCAATGATATATAACTATTTATAGATGTTCACACTAATGTAATATCATCTACATCGCCCTATATATTGACTTCCAATCTCCTTTCTCTTTCATCTTCAATATGTATTCACTTAACATCGTCTATGCTTTTACATTTATTTATTTTATTCCCTTCTCTGATGTCATATATACTTATTTGTCTTCTTTATCATCTTTATTTTCTAAACAGCCGACTCAATAATGTTGCTCACAACTTCATAGCTATCAAAGCACTTACACATCAAATACATTTGCCCCTCACACAAGCTGGAAAAATCATTGCTAGTATGCTTGACATAATATGCCATCTACTCCAGATTGCACAAGGACGAGTTTGAGGAGACAAGTGAAAGACAACTTCCGTTTGCAGCATGTCTCTGGGCAGTTCAAGGCCATATAAGATGCATATTCAATTTCGTCAAGTATGCATGCACATCTTATCCCATTGTTTTCGACGATTAAAAAGAATAAAATTGTGTTCGCAAGTATTAATTAAATGCTCCCTAGGGATGTAGTGCTACTTGTATGTTGTGTAAACGTATTTCCTTTATTAAGCAATTATTAGACTTATGTGGAAACTGTGTGGATATTAGAGCGTATATTTTATTTTGACGTAAGATCAACTCCCTAAGTTGCCCTTGACAAAGTTGACGTTATTGAGTTGTCTGTTGCCGTGCAAAGACGGGACACCGCACTCATTCAAGGACAAATGAAGAAAGAGGGGAGCGTGATTTATGAACACAACATTGTTGTTTGCTTCTTATTTTCCCAATACTCATTAATTTATAAAATTAAGCCTCCTTTGTTGTCAAAATTGAAAGACAAATTTACTGAAAATAAAAGAAATATATCGTTTGCAATCTATTTAAAAATCTACAACGAAAAGTTCAAGTGCGACGAAATGTGCAACGCATTGGCAATTTTCGTTCGTTAGCAAACGTGCTTTACATGGCTTTACGGAAGTGAAAGCGAGGTTTAGTAATAAGGCTCCTTGACAGAAAGTGCATTGGAACATATAGTAAAATACTTTAAAAAGTCAATAGCCGCATTTCGTTAGGGAACGAAACAGGGAATGTCCCCGACTTGGTGCCAGTGAGGGATATTACCTTATCATCATCAGCCACTTCATCAGCTTTGTTCGACACCATATGTTCTTGTTTGATCTGGAAGAGAGTGGCTATGTAAACTGCCTAAGGAACATGAACACAATGTTCTTTTTTATCATGATGGTTTCTTTTCCATGTTTATAAAAAATCCCTATCCTTGTGGGTTCAAAGAGTAAACTTACTTGTCATCATTTGCATCTATGTTCGCCATATTCTCTGTTCTTTGCTTCAGTTAACCAACAAGCCATATTAGACCGGTATTCACTAATACAAATTAAAGAAAGCAAAGAATCGAAAAGTTGATTTTCTTCTATTGTGTTTGAGGGGGATTGTTTCGACAAATACTTCCTGCATTAGGACGTTATTGTCTGTGTAACTGAATTATTAGCAAAAAAAAGTTATTAAATGCACACCCGACTCTTTTTTTGCCGTAACTGACACTTGCTTTTGGCTGTTAAGCTAGTCACGCTGAGTAATAGTCTTAATTTAGTGAAATATATTTTTATTGTCAGACACACGTGCTTTTCAGGTGGTTTGGTCTATTTCGAGGACTATTATTGAATTATTAATTTCAAGGAGACTACAAATCCCATTATCCATTTTGTAATCCAATGTGCATTATGTCAATACATCTTATGGTATTGTATTAATCCTTTCTGCTAACACAATTATGTATGTCTTGAGACGGTTAACAAAATGTCGTTATTATGGTTGTAAAACATGTAAAACAAACTTGTCTTGCGCTTATACTATGTCATATAGCTTTTCAAAATGAATATAATATGTTCGACACGTGCATGTCCGTCAATGGCAGCTGCTTGCCATTTGAGATTTACCTACAATGCATTATTCGTATTTAGAAAAAAAGGGTCAAAAACCAACAAGTATAAATTACATCAAACAAAACAAAGAAATTAATTAACATTTTTCAAAACACAATATTGCATGTTTGTGGTTTGGTTTTTTAATAAACCATGTACTTATTTAAGTGCGTTAAAATACCATGTAAAAGGTTAGGGTACTCCGAACGATGTGTCGTTTTCTTGTTCATTCAACATGACAATTGGGTAAATAGACTGTTAAAGTCAATGTATCATATTATGTGTTATTTATGATGTAAAATGACAAAAAAAAGAAATGAGCAAGCAACTTTGATCTCCAATTATTTATCATTACAAGACATTATCTCGAAAAAATAAAAGTGCCATAAAATGAACTTTTCAACTGCAAACGTCATATGTATCCATGATTCAAGGGTGTACGTTTCTGTGTGCAGCTATGATCAATCTTCTCCTTCATTTAATCATTCAAATGTGTGACTCTCTCTTGTTTAATTTCATCTGTATTTATGCTAACTATACAAAATGCTATCCCTATATTTGTCTCCTTCTTCTTCAATTCTTCTACTTTGTATATGCTTCATATTCTAAGACCAATGTGTATTTTAAAAAAATAAGATGTTCTAACAATTATCTTCGCTGCACCAAAAGTATTTATTTTCAGTTAATAGGAAATACAATTTAAGACACGAATGATAATTGCTTTAATATTATATAAAACACCAGAAAATGTTAGGAAAATCCCGTAAAAACATTATATTATTTTATCTGCTATTATTTTATCTGACACGACACTTTTTTTAGAATCTTCATGTTATATGACGTCCTTTATAATTACTCATTATCTTGAATACATTTTGCCCTCCAGTTATTATGCCCATTCGGTTGAAACCCAGTTACGCCACTGACAGAGCTAAGATGTAATAACCGAAGAGAAAAGTATTTGTAAAAAGTAAAGTAATAATCACATTGTCTTAGCTCCGACAAGAAAGTTGTGTGTAATACAATTGTGAAGATAACAGAGGAGCTTTAACTTATACGTACATACAAACAATCTGTTTAATCATAAAGCCGATACAATAAATCGTATATCTATAAATATATTGTTTTACTACTACAATTATTGAGATGTAAATAAACCCATGCGTCCTTAGTTTGTCAAACATATGATGCTCATTTTAAAGATGAAATCCACCCCCCAAAAAAAACAAAAAAAAAACACAAAAAACAACAACAACAAGGTGCCTCACTGGTAGAATGCCAACATCTAGCATATTTAAAATAATATATAGAAGATTCATATTAATGTATGTGGCTGACATTAACGACCTTCCCCTGTTTAAGTTACTCGCAGTAAAATGTATTTAATTTTAAAAAGAGCAAGATTATCTCTCAACCGCCGAACTGAGGACGTATAGCGACGGAAGTTAAAATACCGTACGATATGACGAATACTACTATCTTCCTCTCTCAGTTTGTTTTTTCCATGCCTTAAGTCAAAGGGCGTTAGATCATATTGCGTTTGTCCACGTATTAATATGAACAAAATATAAACATACTATAATGAGTTATGTTTATCCCAAAGCTAAAAACAGTTACAAGAATATTTTGAAAATTAGCTAATACTATCTTAACCTTCAAGAAACAGCTTAAGACTCATCTTTTCACTGATGTCTATTTGTAATGGGAATACTATAGATCATACCATGTCCCCTCTCCTGAGGTGCGTCTCTTTGTACTAAGCATCAGAAAAACATATTTTTCATTCCACCTGGTAGCGGCCTTGTCCCGTATCTGGTTTTCTCATTGAATAGCGTTTTTGACTTGTACTGAGCCAATTGTCTACATGCCATTTATTCTACAAGATTTGCTCACGACATGCCACCCCTTTTGGACCTCTATGGAACTGTCCCGTGGCAGGCGGTCACCTCTGACTTAGAGGTCCTTCCTCGCGGCGTCCCGCAGTGACCTCCTATGCATATGTTTTATTTTATATGGCTCCCCCATCGTAGTCTCTGACGGCTAACAGTTTGCTATTGAATGCATAACAAATTCCAGAATAATCAGTGATTGTTAGGATGTACCTATTGTGTATTACTAATACATTTGTTTTGAAATGTATAATTTACTTAAATGATAATGTATCTTCCAGTAACGCGCTTTGAGCTTGGCCCCGCTGAGGGAAAACGCGATATAAATAAAATTATTATTATTATTATTATGTGTTGGCTTGATGAAAACATATTCGTGTCTCTTGCAAACTATCCAGTTTTTTACTTCTCTAAAATGAACTATTTAAAAAAGATTCTTCTCTGTTTAATAACAACACTGAAGCTGGCGTTTAAATAACGGCTCACAGTAAAAATAACAATTGGTATCTCTAATACAGCTGATTGTTCTCTTTTTTGATACTTCCTGTAAACCCTTGGTGCGATATCAATGGCAGGTGAGACATAAAAGTGTATGCACTTTCAGAGTTCCCTTATCACGATGAAACCTATGTGTATACAGGATCTTCTGTTCAAGCTGTTATGCATTTGTCATAGGCTCATTATGATCGGTCATTATCATTATGTAAATGAAAATTAGAATAACTTGTATTGATATTTATTGAGCTGCTATACATTTTTAAACATGAAAAAGAACACGCACATACAGAGGGTAACTACTATTGAATAATGTACTGTTTACATTGCTAGCTTGTAAATTTACATATGACTGTCTGAGTTCATCAGACATTATAATCCCGGTACGGCTTTGGAATGGGGTAAATTTACAGTCCTTAAGTGCAGACATATAGTAAACATTCGACGCCTGATTAATTTCAGAACACATTTAATATTTTATAACATAAACCAGATGTCACGTACTTTAATCGGCTTGTCTGCACCCTTGAGTATCATATCGGAAATACACATACATGGGTTATAACACCTTGGATTCTCGTATGTTCTCTTTTTGGTATTTTTAAATCCGCTCGAACCGCAATATGTTAACCAAGGTGAATGTACAATTACAGTCACCATGAATAAGAACATTCTGACCGTCTGTGCAGGTTTTGAAAAAATGCCCTCACGCGACATTAAAACCCGCAGGAAAAGAAATATGAAACATATTGAATAGGGCTCAGTATTTAGTTACTTTTTTACTAACCAGATATAACTCAATTGCGCAACCTGCATGTAAGTGTTGACGTACGCATCTGGTATAATTAGCTAAATAGCAATACAAATATAAATAGTGAATAATACACGACTAATTTTTGATACGATAAATATTGCTCTCTGAGTGTTTAGAGTCAAGTAGTATTGGAACGAGCTTTAAAGAGTTCGAATTACTTGTCTCTAAACACGAATAGGGCAATATTTTTCGTATTGAAAATTGCAAGTGTGGTATTTATTTTATTTCATATCAGATTTGATTGACCACGGTAGTGCTTAAGTATCTTTTTTGACCTAGATTTGAGTATTGAGATCAATAAAAACCGGGTAAATTGTTCAACCATATCTAAATTACAGTGTGGAGTCAAGATGATATTATGCTTACATACATTTGTTTTACAAATCAACATTAAGATTGCATGTCCCTTTGTTTCGCTTTCCACAATGAACGCTTTGAGCGTCAATTTTACCGGAGGGGACTCCTTTTTTTTCTTTTTATCCTACAAATATGAATAACAATTTAGCGCAAAAAGTTAATATGTTGATTTAACATTCTTATTAAAACTAACATTATCTTGGATGTATGCGTTGCTGACACTGATTAAATATATTTTTTCTCATTGTTTCCATTAATCTAGGAATACATTTTGTCACACGATAGGAATAAAAATAATGGTTAAAAAAGAGCCTGTTTATAATACACTAGCGACTTCGTCACATCGGCGTTACCCGACTTCCTCTTAAAATTAGCGCAGGGGAAGACGAAGAAGAAGATATTATTCATTCCCCACTGGGGTTCCAATACAAAGTGTTGTAACAAATGATCAACATGCAAAACTCAGGCACTTCGTGCCACAGGTTGAATAAGTAAAGGAAGAAACAGTGTCCAAATGGCAACATCTCCATATGATTTGAATGTCTGAACTTTATCAAACAGGGTCTCATATAAAAACCCAGGCGCTCCGCGACTTCGTTTATAGTGCTTCGCGTCAATATCCACTCAGTATTAAAAGCCTGAGTATACCCCTGCATTCAACCAACAGAAGAAAAAAACACGCACCAGGCGCAATTGGTATCAACACTTTGCGCAAAAATACCTACATACCTCCATTTGAATTGAGACGCAAGCATACATTTCAGTGTATATTGTTATAGAAAGCAAAAAAGAACCCACTCGCGCATGTGTGAATATATACTTGGATTGGAAATTCGAAAAACGTCTTTGGTATTTAATTAATAACGTGTTAAAAGCTCTACCAAGTCCACCTATAAAAACACATGTATTTTCGTGTCAGGCGCGTAGCCAGAATACGGAAATAGAGGGGGGGGGGCATGGATATTATACAAAATCAAAATCATAAACTGTATCCGTCTCCGTCTCATGTCTCCGTCTCCTGTCTCCGTCTCCTGACTCCGTCACCTGTCTCCATCTCCTGTTTCCGTCTCCGTCCATGTCTCATGTCTCCGTCTCCTGTCTCCGTCTCCGTATCCTGTCTCCGTCTCCTGTCTCGGTCTCCTGTCTCGGTCTTCTGTCTATGTCTCCTGTCTCCGTCTCCTGTCTCCGTCTCCTGTCTCCTGTCTCCGTCTCCTGTCTTAGGTATCATGTCTTCTGTCTCCGTCTCATGTCTCCGTCTCCTGTCTCCGTCTCCTGTCTCCGTCTCCTGTCTCCGTCTCCTGTTTCAGTCT
>JAUUEB010497310.1:0-10467 GCA_032362205.1 Clione limacina
GATATATCATACAATGGCGTCCCTTAGTGTGGATATATCATACAATGGCGTCCCTTAGTGTGGATATATCATACAATAACGTCCCTTAGTGTGGATATATCATACAATGTCGTTTTATGAATGAATGTCATTAGTTTTGTTTTGTTTTTCAATACAGTTATTGACATTTAAGACAACATCAGATATGTATCAGGTATTTAAACAAAACTTTACCCATTGAAAACCCGATAAAAACGTTAGAATAAAGACATACACGCCTAATTTCATATTTATGAAGATGATTAAAACTGTTTTAGTATGTTAAAGTGTATACCTAATTTGATCACTATTCTCAATCATGGGCTTATTTAATAGAATGGTACCCCGTTTTCAGTTTTGTACACATGTTGTTGTCCTTAGTAAAGACTTAATGAGCATGCTACATTTTTGTAATTATGCTATTAATTATCTATTATCGACAATGTTCATGTAGAAATTTCAAATAAATTGAAACACTACTTTAGAAAGTATGCCATATAAAAGTATTTGAAACCCAAGTTTTAGGAAAAAAGTACATCTTTACGTCAGAAAAACCAATTCATGTTTGACACACTATTTTTCATTAGAGTACAACACAGTTACCTCTGTTATAATTCAATTTGATTGAACTTTAACAAGAATAACTATTTTCTTTAGTCTATAAATAAATTACTGATCTAGGAATTGCATGCATAATGAAACACAATTAAACAATCTCTAGGCATTTCCGTAAAGTTTGTTTGTGTCAGTTGGTACTATTAATTCCTAGACGTAACAACATATGATGAGCGCGCAAGTCTCGGTGATGTATAAATGATTCTTTTAAAAGAGTTTAAAGAGTTATAAAATTGAGTAAAACCACAAAAAATGCAAAGAATATAAATTATCTGTGGCGATATGATTATTATTCCAACTTACCTAATTAATGAACTTGATGCACCACGATAACTTGACAACTGAGCGTTAGTGTTAGGTCTGCGTTGATGATGATAATGGCCCTGTAAAGCTAAGTAAACTCCTTATACACACATTACAAATGCTAAAAATATTCTATAAATTGAAAACCGTTTATGGCTTTCGAAATCACCCGTGCATGAATTAATAGCAACGTGTTTGCTTGAAAAAGACATTACTGGGTTGGGTGGAATGTGCTTTGCCTCCAACGAACCATGTTTTTAACACATTAGGAGAACCCCTATGCATAATTTTCCTGTCATAAAAGATCTAAGTGCATAGTATAATTTGCACAACGCAGTTTTATTCCCCGCCCGACACTCCCACATGACAAAACCACAGTGCTCAGATATGTTTCCTTGGGCAACTAATAATACAAACCGATTTTAATTTTACTGCGAATTTTCCCTTAAATGTTTGTTATGTGTTTAAAACACTAGATTTAGTATATTTCGATAATACTAATATACTATTTCAAAGAAAAATAACCTTAATACAATGGATTTTAAACAAAAGCTAATAATATATCGAACTGATACACACATCTTTAGTTTTAAATTAGACCTACCGATGGTTTGGTCAAGCCCCCCTCTCACATTTTCTGGTACCGCCCCTGGTAAGCAGTCAACTTCAACCAATGAATATATTATGTTTATTAGCTTACCACAATAACAGAACATATTTTCTTAAATATGCGAATATTCAGTTAAGCTTCAATATAATAGCACAATGTGTTGCACGTTTTTAAGCCACTAGATATTGTATTTCGAAATGAAATGACACTTCAGTATTAAGTATGCTTTGTTTGTTTGAAGAATTAGACATATCATTAGTTTCAAGATTTAAAATATGCGTATGTCTTCTTATAATCCGTTGGTCGTGTCAAGGGTAAACCTAATAAGAACTAAAATGAATATACAGGCTGAATGTCTATCAGGTGAAAATATACCACTACTCACAAAAACAATCGTGGAAAAAATTTAGCAATATGAAAGATCGTATCATTTAACACCCTTTTAATATACAAATTTGAAGGACATTTATGTGTGTACCACGTATCAATAAGGTTATCACAACACAGCTGTCATCAAGGCTGAATAACACGCTCACCTTTATAAAATATCATAATATTCTTGTTTGCTTCAGATTGCTTGTGTAGAAATCGTTACAAACCGACCTAGCGATGGTTCGGTCAAGCCCCCTCTCAAATTTTCCTGTTTGCCTAGAAAGCTAAATATAACTCTGCTGGGACTACATGGGTGTGGGTTCGAATCCCACCAGAGCCGCAAATTTGTCCGTATCTCTTAGTATAAGAAGGTACAAGCGTTGTGTCTATTTAATTTATCCTGTAGAATGTGGCATTCGCAATTAAACTTCTTCGGCAACGTTTTTATACATATGGTGTAGTTGTTTTTTATTGTTCAGATGAAGTAATACGCAAGGAATGAAAATAATTAACTTTTGCTAATATTAATGTTTCAAGTTAAAGTGATTTTGAAATGATGATGTATTCCTAATGATATGGTAATGTATTCCTTATGATTTGCGAATGTATAACTAATGATATGCGAATGTATTCCTAATATCTTCCTCAAAGTATTTATACCAGCCTTGCCACTCTTTTCTTGTTACTTCAGCATGACAAAAATAACAACAATGACGATATCATATGTTAAGTGAAACACAAAACAACAACGGTAACCCTTCTATTTTTAATGTCTTATAATGAGTTCCGCACATCATGTGGTATCTATGCAGAAATTCTAGGTATGTTGAGTGGCGTAGTGGAATAAAACAAGTGAAAAAAGCACTGTCATCTAGCGTTCAGTATAATGGCAAGATAAATGCTTCTTTTATGTTTTCAAAACCTTTTCTGTTTACGTATTGTGTTTCAATTTCACACTAATAAGTTAGTGTTATTTACAGTGTAAGCAAATATGAATTAGAGAATTGACGAATTTCAAAATGTGCACTTTAAGTATTTCAGACTGTCTTAACCTTTTCTTTCATAAATCAATTAGTGTATTGCCCTAGTGTGCACATATTGAAGAGGTAGTTTGTTCTCGTATCATCATACAGCATGTCGAATAAAACAGGATTATACGCATACAGGAAAAAGATCCATATTTTTATGACGTAAATGTGATTAATAACCCATTATAAGGGTGGCTGCTCGATCAAAAATAGTTGTGACGTCAAACGTGCAATTTTTTCGCCTGTTTGGTCCTACACCCGTGTTTCGCGCTTTTATGCACCACCACATTCGTATATTTTGATTTCCAAGATATGCCTGTTTACAAAACAATGCATTGCATATTATAGTTAATAAAAAAGGGAAAAACAAATAAAAAGACGTTCCCGAAAACTCATGTATAGTGAAAATTGGTTATTCAAGATACTAAAAACACACGATGTAAATAGTATTTATGCTACAAACACTCCGAGGGTGCATGGAGAAGGAGTAATGGTGACAGTCTATATTAGGAAACCCGTGTGGGGAAGAAGATATCTCTACTCGTTAAAAGTCGCACAAAAAAAGACAAGGGTCACATCCGTTTCATAGAAATTGTGTGCACATTTCATTCTTTATCATGTTTGTTGAGTACTAGTCGTATGAACAAGGTTAAAGTTCATATCCGTGAAAAATTTTATCGAATCAAACGATCAATAATAATAAAAACGTATGGGTAAAGATACCCCTACAGTAGCACCGCGCGACATTTATGTTTTCATCGAGCAGCCACCCTAAATGATCATGTGATCTTTAAACAACAATCCTGCAGATGGAGAAGCTGTAGTGGCACACTCGCAGAAGTCACAATTACGTGTCTCCAAAGTTGCGTGTCCTCCGCTACTCTCTGTGCATCAGATATGTTCAGCCTGGTCAATTCTCGAAAACATCACCGGTCTTTGTTTTTGGTCATCAATGTTACTTATTTCCCACAACATTCACCGTAAGAATCACTTTGCTGACTGAAGAAATATCAACACAATTTTATCTTCCTTGTCTTAACACTGGACAGGTAATATCGACTTGAGTACTACTCAGAAGCAGTTTTTCGCCACTGCTACTCTACTCGAGTAGCCGCATGAACTTTGATAACTACTCTACTCGAGTAGTCGGTCCACACTACTCGAAGACTACTCTTCTTGAGTGTTCTTCAGGTAGTTGGGGAAAAAAGTGATTGCCCTTTTCACATTAATTCATTCTGGGATTTGCTGACACAGCTGATTAGAAAAAGTATTTTGGGAATTGGCGATTTTTTTCATTTCCGAGTATCTCGAGTTTTCATTCTTTCTTTGTTTAATTCATTTTTGTCGTTTTTTCTTTGGTTCTTTTTAGATTTTTATTTATATTTCTAACACAAAACATAAAGCTTGACGGAGACCCCTTTATATAAGGTATAAAACGATACTGCTTAAAGAAAGATAAAGAAGCAGCGCCACAACCAATTAATAGAAACAATTATTGATTATGTACTTTCAGAGAATCAGAAGACTAATCTTTTGTCTCCAATTATTGCTTTCGTCTGGCTAGTGGCTTAGTGATAAGGCACATGAGCCTTAAACATGTAATAGCACAGTTATTAGTTGACATACAATCTTTTTAGGTGACATATTTGTTTATTCCCTTGGTACGCATGCGTCTGTCATTTGAATACAACAGTGAGTGGTGGGCAATGGAGTCGATAATTGAGCTTGAAAGGTCAGACGTGTCCTTACCTCCAGGGATTACAGTCATTAAATCTCACATTAACTCAGTCGAGGATTAGAAAAAGTATTTTAGGATTTTGCGTTTCTGTTTCATAGAAAGTTATGAGATCGTCGAATATAGAACTTCATTATATCAACAATTTGATTCACTTGTAGGTATATTTGTGATTTCCCTTGTTAGATCCATGCAGCCTCAGGCCGTAGTAAATTAATGATACTGTTATAGCAAGCAACAAACCACTATGTATGATTAAAAGTATATCTCTTAGAAAAAAGCACGCTTCTAAAACATCAAATCGATTCCGTTTGTTAAGAGTAGCATCAATTGATGAACACACAATGCAAGCATGTTAAAAATAAACATGTAGCCATTTAGCATTGCATTACAACAAACATTTTACGAATCGTTTGCAGTCTGGTTGTAAATTCCAAAGGCCCCCAAACTAAGAGCAATGATACACCTTTGATCTCAAGCTTTCAAGCAAATGAGAAAATGTCGTTCTACGAACGGGACAGTGATAAAGAATGTCGACCAATTAAGAAATGGAATATATTCGGAAATAGTTGTACATGCTTAATTTATTAAATCTACATATAAAGAGTGTACGTATGTAGATCTTTTTGTGGCTGACTGGCTGTGTTTGTTTGTCTGCATTTGGATGACAGCGATTGTTTTGAACAATCGATGCACATTGTTGAGTAAAAGCAGGTAAATATTCATTGTTTGTCATCGGAATGTAAATCTAAAAGACCCAAACTGTACGAGCAATAGTACACTTTTGACCTCCAGCTTATAAGCAAATGAGAAAAGATATTTCAACGAACGAAACATTTATTGAGATCATCGACAAACCCTATAATGCCATACAGGGTCTTTTAATATATCATTCCCCCTTGATAACTTGAAAATACATCAGTATTATTTGCAATTCCAAAGACAGACAAAAGGGTTAAACTCCAATGCAATATAAATCTCTTGTGTCTAGCCATACAGTGCCTCAAAGTTGGCAATGAATCAACAGTGAGTGCAGAAAAATATTTTCTTAGATATAAAAGACGGGTTATAATAAAACAAAACAAGATAGACATATATATATATCTTGGTATGCTAATTTCAGTCTGTGGGTCCGGAGCCCTAAGAGGGTACTGACACCTTCTTTTCTTCCACATTTTCTAATATTCTTAAAGTACCGTCAATTGTATATACATTTTAGTTTTTCTAAAGTTTTTCACCCATTAATTTACTCAACGCGTCAAAGTTAACATTTTCTATGGTATAATTCATTTATTTCCACAGTAGTGATACAGTACTAGTTCTTTTGTCGGATGAGATTTTTTTGAAAAGGGTCGACATGGGTGGAAAACCTCTTGTCTTCCATATTTTCCACTTTTTGGTAATCTTCCCACCTTCCTTGACTGTATTGCACTTGTTAATTTTCTTCTTCTTCTTCTTCTTCACTTGAGTTAAGATACTCATCAATGAGTGTTTTTTTGTCAACTTTCAGGGCCGCATAAAAAATGTATATAGCCAAAAAGAGGGGTGATTAGGGTGTTAAAATTAAAAAAAGTAGTAATGTAAATTGTTTAACTCGGTAGCGGTCTGTCACCTATAGCTCAAAACAACATCTGTGATAGTGATTCATTTTTAACATGCATACTACATGTCATTTATAATTATTAATGATACTATGCTATATAATATTATACTTTTTAAACATTTTTATTTTTTGTATCAGTAATGTGGAATAATAATTTAACATTTCCATGAAGTTGGATGAATAAAGTATCTTGTATCTTGTATCTTGTCGTACTCTGTGCGAGGACTCTTTTTTATATTACAAAACAAATAAAATAAATCAATATCGCCCAAACAGGATTTTTTAGCACCTTTTATCAAGTTTAAAAGTGGTTCAAAGAAACATTAAAAAGGAGAGAAAAAGAAAGGAGACGTCTTTTGTTCTGATTAACAAACATCGGACTGAAGGAAGTCTGAATAGTTTTCTTAAAGAAGAAAAGTATGAAATGGGATACTTTTGTTTTACAGTGGCAATGTGTGTACTCTCAATGAGTGCTCATTTTTTCATTGTGTATTATGTATTTACGAAGCCCGTCGCCAAACTTTATTTGTTCTGTTATAATTTCATTTTCCACTACTTACTCTAATTTAAGTCATTCTGTATATCTTATTATTGCTGTACTGCAGCTGTTGGCTATACGTTGCGATTGCTTTATTTTTGTTCAGTCTTTCAGGCTGTAGCCCTCACAGTATCTCACTTTATCGGAAAGCGGATACTTTCTTTAAGCATTAGGCATTTTATACCTGATATAATTGGGGGTCCGTCATGCTTCAAACATGTGTGAGAAATATAACAAAAAAATCTAAAAAGAATGAAAGAAAGAATGACAAAAAGGAATTAATCAAAGAAAGAATGAAAACTCCAGATATCCTGACATGAAAGCAGACGCCAATTCCCCAAATACGTTTTTCTAATCAGCTGTGTCAGCAAACCACAGACTGAGTTAATGTGAGATTTAATGGTTGTAATCCCTGGAGGTAAGGAACCGTCTGACCTTTCAAGCTCAAGTATCGACTCTATTAATCATCACTCACACAACTGTTCTTTTTTTAATGACAACCGCAAGCTACCCTGGGGAATAAACAAATATTTCCTACAGACATAGTCTTTATCTGATCCTTCATTTTAATACAATGTTTATAGTTTGACCTTCTGTATAAACGAGTCTATATTTGCCAAGTTATCGCTGTAATGTTTTGGAAATTGCTAAAATTTCTTCTTCAATTCCTGTTTAAGAAGAAGGCAATTAATTTTTTTAATCGAAGCCAAAGGAAAATGACTCTGACGGTCTATTCCCCAAGGCGACATTAGAATAACCCCCAAAAGATATTGCCATCCGTTTAGCAATTGTTTACTACCTTCAAAGAGGAGGTTTATCAAGAATGTCTCAATTTATTTTAGAAAGCAAACATGTGTCATGATTTATACAAAATGACTCCTAAAAAGTCGTTTACCATCAAAGAAATCAATATCAGCTAGGAAGACAACGTTTAAAAACAATGTTCAGTGGAAATGAAAATAAGAAATTCTAGAATCGAAAAGAATACATTCTCGTGTTGTCTATGTGTGTGTTTCTGACGGTAAACACGATAATTCAAACAATATGCAACTCATAGACTTTACATGGTGTACCATGTTGTAAATCTGCACGATGAAGAACTCTTTTCAATTTCAGTAATATCTGTTAACACTTGAGTGAGTAAAAGACATGCTTGTTATTTGTCTACCAGCATTTCGTACAGATAACTTTATCGCCCATTGTCATCCGCGGCAGTTTTTCTTTGTTTTGGAAATGGTTTGCGAATGTGTGCGTGCACTTTTTAAACGCTTGTAGGCTAATTGAAGAAGAACAATACGTCCTTCGATGATTTGCAATGCGCAATTTCTTCCTGTGTCGTTTTGTAAAGGCAGAGCTGTAATTGTGATAGATTTTCTGTGTTATGTTTTTTTAAATAATCTTATTGTCAATTTGTTTATTTTACTTAGTTTGATGAAGATCTTATTATAATTTTATATTAAAGTAATGCTGATATGGTGTAGTAAGAAGCTGAGTAATTTTACATCGTGTTCGATTTTTTACACTTTTTGAACATTCATGATCCAGTTGAATCATGTAGTATTCTTAAAAGTCTTGAACAATGCATTTCTTTAAGTTCACAAGAAAGGAATAAGATTAATGTAAACGTATCAGGAGATCATAAGTCTCGGCGTAGAGTGCTAAAATTTAGCACAAAAAAATTTGATTGTTTCCAGCCTGCGAGGATCACTGCGTATCACTCAAAGAAGGTGAACAATCAATAGTATAAAAGAAAAAATACACGAGTTTTTCTGATAACAAATCTTTTGAAATAGAATTAAGTAAACATGATTGTAGATATATTTTGTGTTAAATGTTTTTGAATGTGTTTACACCTTCATTAACACAAATACGTTTGTTCAAACATATAGTTTACATACTGTCACAAAACATTTTGAGATGCCCTGAAGCTTATAAATATGTTTTCCTTAGGATACAAAACATGATATCAGTTTTGAAAACATAACAAAGTTAATAAATATCTTACTTCAAATGTCGAGCCATTCATGATGATTCCACAAGACCTCCCAAGATTGCCATTTCTCATCTAAGTCTGTTTTAAACTAACCCAACACAAAGATTGCCTTCTCAACTACTTCTATTTAACGGTCAGGTATGAATATTGATAACAATCCGAGTATGTATTTTATTTTATAATTCAATACTCATGGTAGATGAAAAAGAAAAAGAGAAGAAACACTTTAACTATGATCTACATGTCAGCCTAACACTCAAGTCAAGTAAACATGCATGTTTCAAACCTTATGCCTATTACATACAGTTTTATAATTCAGGTTAAGCACGCTAACGATGATAATATCATTATCATTATTTAATAATATCATGTATTCCACATCCTGTATGGTCATGAAAGACAACTTCAATGCAATAAATTTGATATTTTAAATATCTTTGCCAATATCATAATTGATTTAAGATTAATTCATAACAGGGTGTCATACCTAATGTTCAAATTTCGATAGAAAATTTGAGATTTGTCAATTCACAAATAAGCAATTGCGTACAGTGTTAAAGAAACCCAAACAAAATTGTAAAATGTAAACTTAATAGATAAACAGCAAATGTGTTGATAATATACAAGAAAATACAATCATTTATCTTGCCGTCATACTGAACTCGTGAACAAGACCGTTGTGCTAAAATATTTTCATCAGTGATTAGGGAAATCATAAAATTCATTCTCATCTGTTTCTTTGACCAAATTGTTTGCACACCTGTGGTCGACACAAAGTCTTGATTAAGACAACAATATTGTACTCGGCTGCCGAAGTTCAGATATTGTAAATGATAGAACATCTTTATTTTCTAAGTTTGCTTATTATTCTACCACGTAAATGTTGTCTTATTTTGGAAAATCACAACACTTTAATGAACTCAACATGTGAAAAAAAAGAATGATTCCTGGCTGGATTTCTATACCCAAGGTATGGATCTCTCGATGGATGAATATCGATCTTATTTAAACTTGATCGATATCAATTTATCGTGTGCCATGAATTTGATATTGAAACTCAGTCAGGAAGTATTCACTTCATATCGTATTTGTTTTCAGTGTATACGCCATGCATTAAAAAAATAAAAAAAATAAAAAGTTTCAGACATGCATAAATCAACTATAACAAACATTAAAACATGGAAATTATACAGCGCCTTACCCTACAAACATGTTAATTTGCTATTTTTCAAAATATGGATGCAAAATCAAACCTAAAGTGGCATTTTTTGATGAGTTACATAATAGCAAGCTTTCTTTTACGATCTATAGAAAAATATATCTACAATGGAAATGAAATGCACCGGACGCTTGCTGTATATCTGCGTAAACAGAAAAAAACATGTTTTTCTGGTTATTATGGAAATATGAATGCAAATTCCAACTTGAAGTGGACAATTCGGGAGAAACAAACTAAAGTACTTCCTTGCACGAGCTTCGGCATAAGAAATCTGCAATGCAAATGAGTTGCTATGAGCGATTGCCGTATGTCTCATATAAGTATTACGTAGCCAGCGAATCAGTAAGAAACCAAATAACAGTAGCAATAGTAGTGTTATGGTCGAGTAGTTCGGTGTACTACTTGAACAGAGTAGAGTAGTTGGACATTTTCA
>JAUUEB010497321.1:0-10466 GCA_032362205.1 Clione limacina
AGGCTCCCCTTTTTTATGAAAGATGAATTGCAGATGAGACACATTCTTTTGCACTCTACTATACTTTAGTAGACACGAACGTATAAATTAATCGTCAAACATTGTCAGAGCGAGACATTAATGCGACTGACAAAATTTCCAAAATTACCCAAATCAAAGAGGGCTGATGGATACGCAAATTAAGAATAAACTAATAAATCAAATTTTATCCAATATGTGTATAAAACATAGCGCGGGAATTATTCTGATTAGTTCCAACACAATCTCAAACATGTTGGCAAGCGTCGTCCGACTGGAATAACATACACCTCAATGGTTGTTTAACCATTTTCTGAAAGTATTCACGCGAAAGCTATTTATGTTGAATGCAAGTACGAGGATTAGTTATTGATGCTTTTGAATATTTCCTTCGAACACATACGTTCGACATGTGATATCAGAACATTTTGCATCCGTTGTATCTAAAATGTGTGTCTGTTTTTGTTCAAAGACTATTCTTTACTATTTTTAATCAGCAAGATCACACACTTAGACAGTTGAATCAAAAGACCTGATCGTAATAACAACCCGAGGGAATGTGATATTGATGCGCGCGTAAAGCAGGACTAACAATTCTTGATATAGTAAATGTTTACATTAATTTGATATTTGATGAAATGTCATCAATGACATGGTGGTTACAACATCTTGTTATCAAGGAATCGCCATAACTAAGTATGTCCATAACTAACTTCTTTAATTCTTGTGTTGCATATTAAATGGTGCTGACTAGAGACGCCGTGTGATAATAAATCACATTGCATATGTAGATACATAAATATACACAGCATTTCACGAAACATAATATTCATAACATTTTCTTCTTAGTCATTTTCTCGTAACATGTTAGAACACAATCATCCCAAAGTAACTTTGGCATTAATTCTTGTCTGAAACAGACATCGAACTTCTTCAATCCTTTAAATATGTCTCATTCCGATTCCGTTAATTGAATAATAAGCTAACAAAAAACTTTTAAATGCAACAATAGTCCTTACTCTATACGGCCATATGGCCATCCTTGGCCAATGTTGCCAATCGAACATTTCCCATGAAGTTAAGTTTGTATCTAAAGTTCAGGCGTAATGGTTTATCAGAATAAACGAAACAGACTGCGTAATTTTCTCGTAAGACCTTTGATTTGATTATGTATTTATCGTAGGGCCATCTGTCTGATTTCATGTCACTCATCTTTAGCACGCTTATAACGTGTGGTATGGTGTCAATTGTTGCATCTGTAGCAATTTATTTTTCAGCATGCTCAGCATATACTTCTGAGATATTTGGCACTTGATTATTCATGATTTACAGCAACAACTATTGTATATATTTAATTTTTTGGCAATAGCTTATCTTCTTTTACATATCAAGATCACGGTAGATGTCGAGGCAAAAGCTTCACTAATTTACAACAAAGGAGTTTCAAATGTGTGTCAGTTTGTGTGTACAAACACTATCAAACACATCATGTTTAAAAAATGGAAAATGTACGGATTTTCATTATTCTTAAAAAACAAAAGATGAAATTGTTTCTAAAGCTAAGCCAAAAACTGTCGCCGTCAAACTTTAAAAAAATATAGTGTGGGATATAAGTAATTAAAGACATTAAAGAGATGGCTTTGATACAAAGACGTGTTAGAACTCCATGGCATTTTGTAAATTATTTATATGTGCACTGGATATACTTTCTTATTTACCCAACACCTATTTGTATGTATGTCATCAACCACGGCTTATGGTTAGACTATACATAATTTGCAGTTACGCTATATGAATCAGCTTGGTTTTGATAATTAGGGAATTAATTAAAGTGTTGTTACTAGGTAATGCTTTTTTTCAACAAACACGCAACACGCAAGATTAGAAGTAGAGTTTTCCAATTATTTTGGCACATCTTTATCTAATAGATCAGTCAGTATTACCAGGAATAATTCAGATCAATTAAGTATACTACTTCGGGAAGATATGATAACAAGTTTAATTTGTCTCTTTATGTATTAAAATTCATTAAAATGAAAAAAATGCACTTAAAAATGTCTTCGATAAAACGCAGTGCAAAACTGTTTATATGGGGTAAAAGGTTTTTGTATCAAAAGACTAAGGCAGGAACCAGAAACGCATGCAATTCTGCACACCCACATGATACCATCAGCCTCAGAATTTTTATTAACGGTTATATTGTTGTTCATCCTATCGGACGCCTCTAGATAGAGTGAAACAGTGATACAGAAACAAAAGACCGACCCTTGCTAATACAAGTTTGTTATCGCTACATTCAGCCAGATTCGGTCTTGTAGTGCCTGATAGTTTATTTAGAACTGTGTCAGTTGAAAAAAACGACGACCATCCTTTAGGCTTTGCGTATGGGAAACCAGGAAACAGGAAGAAGACTCAATCAGTCGACTCGATGTCCGCACGAAGAACGACCAAGGAGGCGTTCTAACACCCTGCATTAAGCTTCCAAATTATCTTCCACCTACATTGCAACAGTATCCAATGTAGCTTTAACGGAGTGCTAGCCTAGCATTATACGAGGAATTCACTACGTTCATCGTAGGTCCACAGTGTGGAGAGTTATAATTGTTACGCTAATGATGCGGTGTTAGGGTAAGAAAAGGCTCAGTTCGAATAATCACCATTTCACAACACACTATAATAAGAACTGTCTCATTACCTATACGGTCTGCCCAGACCAAAGTCTTTTAAAATACATAAGTCCGTGACATACGCTCCTCCCCGCCATGACTATGGTGAGGTAATTTTACGCTTATAATATAGCTAAGGTATACAATAAGACTAAGTCACACCCAAAGAGTACACAGGCGATAAATACATACAAATTCAAATATATTGTAATTTCTTTGAAATAAAGGAAATTCCCAAAAGAGTACACGGAGGGTACACAGGGTCTTTTAAATGTAATACATACAAGTTTAAATAGGTTAAATCAAATGATAATGGAATTGAACAAAATGCCCAAAGAGTACACGGGCGGTAAAAAGGGTTTCTGGCATACAAAGAAAATATAGTACAACAATTATTAAAAAGCAAATACCTTAACTTTAATTTCATAAAATCGTAGAATACATAGCAAACTGATACCTACAAGCCCCTACTGTTCTAGTTACCATAAAGGCTAGGAACGCCCGAGATTAGGAAGTACACAAAAAGCGCAGAGACAAACGTCCAAATAACATTGCGAACAGTGTACAAAATAGCTGAGGTAGGCAGCACAAAAGAAGAAGAAAAAGCTGTAAAAGAAGGCACAGTAAGATAAAAAAAAAGACAGATGAAGAAAGAGTTCAGGTCAGGAGCGCCGCAGAATTCTAGGGTATTGTAAGGTATCGGTTTTTCCCGCCGATTTGTTGTCTCCCAAACGCTCGAGGCCCACTGTCTTAAGTAACGCTACTTCACTGGCGGCTAAGAACCGACCTTTTACCAAAAAGGAGTCCAGGTTCCACTGGTCTTTACCATGACGAGCTCTAAAATGGGAAAGACTGTGGAAACCCCTATATGTACACATTATATACGTGGTTACGTCTCTGATCACCATCATTCGGGCCTTTGAAGAAGAAAAGGTATCTAAAGACTATGGACACACATTATGTAAACACAAAGATTTTGTCGGGGTGGGATTGCCAACACAATCTGTTATTAGCGCCTGGACAACATGGCTTCAATGGGATAATAGAGTAATAACTGTGATTGTTAGCCGTTACTCCAGCGGTCTATCTAACTCATACACTTTAACAAAAGATTTATATAATCTAATTGTGGTTGGGATTGCTATTTGACCTACTTCAGACGATTTACTTCATCCTTACATCTCAATATGTCCTATGTTGTTGCTCACGTTATTGTTAACTGATATTCATGAAAGCAGTCTTGTATGTATGTCAATTTTGTTTCTGGTATAAGAATGAAATGAGCATGTATTAAGAAAATATACAAATCGAATTAAATACGTTTGTAAGGAAACTGCTTGAAATGTTTACTTTGGCTTCTCACGTCATCACCAATGAAAAATCATAACAAACCCCTCCTTCAAAAAGAAAAGTAAAATATCTCAAAGATGAGCAACTTGTAATAAAAGACCCTTTGGCTTCAATGCTTATGTTAAAACCTTGTCGTCAGTGCTCCTTCTAACAGAATACCATCCATAGTCGTTGCACTAACCTTAAACTGTAATATCTAATGATATGGAGTCGAATGGCCTTTTCATTTTCCCGGACGTAGACTAATTAACAAATACGTTTGCGACATTTGCGTTGCGCATTGCAATTTACCAAATTAAAGCCAATAACATCAATAACATTCCTCTCTCACATGTCACATTGTACGCTGAGTCTTAGTACCTACCATTACGTCAATTTTAAGAAAATATATGCTAGTATTCAATAGCAAAATGACTTATGACTTGGCGATAAAAGAAAGGTATATTAAAGACTGGTGAAATATGAACGTCCTCACTACAAATATGTGACACTAGTCAGAGGCGTAGCCATTCTGTTAGGGCCACCAAACCTCAAAATATCTGTATCATTAAGTTAATTTATTTTTGAATCATTTATATTCTAGTCAACTGAAAAGATGTAAAAACAAAAGTATGGGCATTTGTGACAATATGGTTCAGAGCATTTTTGAAATGTTCAGACAGTTACGCTAGAGATCAATCTAACCCCCTAATGTTCTTTTAAAGTCGATCTTGTCTAACGTTATTTGACGATTTTTTCTTATGATAGATTGTTTTTCTCTTTTTTTCTTTTTTTCGGGACACAACTTTACACACATTCCTACTTTCATATGTCATAACGCTTATATCTAAGGTCTGTGAGTACTGTCATCTTCTCACCGAACTGTGGGTTATGTCCCATTTGATCATTATATTATCTCATCAAAACCCGTCACTTGACATTATTTTTTATTAAACCAGGAAAAACGCAAATAGACCGTCGGGCATTTATAATATATTAGACACAAACATTTATGTACCCCCTAATGCAATGGTTAGAAGAAAATAGTTATTTACTTTCCTTGAGCGATAACAGGTGTCTACCAAATACAGTACCTGTTAACGGACTCAATAAAAAATAGAGTTGGTGACTAACTCATTATGTCAATGTTTTAAGAAATATAAGCACAATTTTTTGTTAATTTTCCATTTTATTTGTTTGATCATACAATAACAATGTCATTTACATTTGGCATTTCTATGTTTTGATGCATCACGGATGTGATTTTGTGTCGACATGATCAACATGTGCGACGTATAAAATATTATATAAGAATAATACATTGCTTGACAATGTAGCAACAAGGCCAATTTCATTGTGTGAGAGTAAAAAAGACTGCATTAGGACAACAAACGACTGAATTGTGAAGTACATAGGTATTGATTATAAATATAGTAACACTCGTTTTACGCGGTTTACCTATGCTAGTTCTTTTACTCAATAAAGCTAAAGCTCAAAACTATGCAACAAATTGCTGAACAATATAGACGTTGGCTAGTCTTTATTCGATAAATAAGCAAATCGCAACTGATTTAAAAATCCAAATACATTAAAAAGACCCAACCAACAGAACACTTATGATTAAAATAGGAAATAAAGAAACAATTAAATACATATAGACAAAGTGTTGTTTGTACTTAGGAGTGAATTAACACACTGACCTCACTGACTAAAACAAAATAACTTATTTACATAATGTAAGATGATTGTAAATATGTATTGTTCAATTATCTAAAGATCGCAACATGGTTGCGCGCTCTTCTAACATGGGAAGGTTATATTAGGGTATCCGATTGATATGAACAATAATTACATACAAAAGTGTAAAATATCAGTTATAATCGGATATAGACCCCATAGGAATTCAATCACTTCCCATCGCATAACAAACTGTTCTATACAGTTATCATTGAACCTTTAGTCAAAAGACATAACAAACTTGAAGTTTCAGGGTATTGTTATCTGAAGAGGCCAGTTAAAAGTATGAGATTTGTGGCAGAACTTTCCAACTTCATCCAGGCATATTATGGCCATTGCAGTTTGGGGTTTTGCATTGGTATGCAAACGTTTCACGTCGGCACTACGACTAACGACCGTTTTCGTGTCACTGTTCCCCAGTTTAACTTTAGTGCCCTAGTCCCCGTTTGAATGTGTTTAAAGACCCTTTTTAGTACTGATTCCAATGAATTTTTATATTTAGTTTTTGTTTGTGTCACGGACTCCTTTTTTCTCGTTGTGACACGCTTAGTCATGATCATCATTATCTTGAATGTTTAAAGTGCTCTGTTTTTGAGTCTTCACGAAAGCGTTTACGAACTACTTAAATAATTACAACAAGGCATGATACCAGAAGTGTAAGTGAAGACTAATTATCTGTAAATAGCTTTTATTTTTCCCCTTTTGCAACGACAAATCAATATGCATGATCCGTATTTATTCCTTTGAAGTCTAAGAACAGGAAACCATATTTTGGAATTGACGTCAGCCGATTGTTAACGTCATTTACAAGCTTTTCAAAGTGAAAGCAAAGTTAAGATGGTTGTAAAATTAATATATTTAGTGCGAGAAAGAAAAAGAAAATTGAAAAGGAGAGAAAAAATAATTTGTCGTAGTAAACTTTGCACAGATTATCATTAACTGTAGGGTTTCATTACATCGCATTTCTTTTGCTTATGAAAAATATTTTTTTGATTTAGAACAAAAATTGAATATAGCAAAAAAGAATAAATAGCTAGTTAGTGTTAAATGAATACCATTTTATCCGTCATTAGACTAATAATTTGACACGTTGTGAATGAACAACTTGTGTTTACAGTTTCACCTATCGAATTAAATACATTGAGACGACTAATTTTACCTTCCAATAGCCATACTTTGGTATTAATGCACTCGACATTTACAAGAGAACGTTTTTTTTAAATGCGAAGTATTTATATTTTACACTAAGTACGTAATATTGAAAATTGAGATATATCAATAGTGAGGAGTATCAAACACTGTTGTTTTCATTTAAAACATATAGAAAAACGTCACCGCTAAAGGTTAAATAGTTATGACAATGCATTTTTTGTTTTAGTCTATTTACAGATATGACGAATTGTTTTTGTAGTTTTAAATCGAGATGATACATGTCGTTCAATATAATTTGTGTGTGTTATAAATTCCGTTGAAAAAACATGACTAAAAGAGAAAACAGATTCAGTATTGAAGTAGACTAAAATTATGATATCGACATTTGTTATCTGACATTTATCAGCTTTCACTGTGTTGATTTTTATGTTTATTTATTTAAACAAATTGAAAAACGTTGTAGACTTATTTAAAAATAATAATAATAATAATAATTGAATATATATAGCGCTTTTCCTTTGGAATAAGCTCAAGGCGCTTTACAATTACTTACAGCAATCCAAGGGAAAGGTGTAAAATTGCATAATGCATGCACACAACCACATACATCCATAAACGCACGCCACAAAATGAATACAGATAGTTGTAAACTTTAAACAAAATATTAAGGAATAATACATTGGTATTTATAATTACAACAAGGTGTTTTTAGAAATTAAGTATGGTCACTCCTAAGCAAAAAGCTAAAATTTAATGCGAAAAATATGTGTCTTGAGTCTTTTAAAAGATTGAACTGAAGACACGGATTTCACAGATTCAGCTGGCCGTTCCACACAACAGGTCCCGAAAAAGTAAAAGCTCGCTCTCTGAACGTTTTGAGTTTAGGGATGGGATCCAAAATGTTCTTTGAAGAAGAGCGGTGAGGTCTAGATGGGGTTAACATGTTGAAAATTTATTTTAAATAAGATGGGCTGTTGTCGTCGTCGTTTTGGTATGTGTTTGCCATTCATAAATATGCATTTCTCACAGTCCCTCCAAAAAAAATACTATGGAAATAAAAATCCGTTTTAACCGTTTATTATGCAAACAATCTATTCTCAGTGAAAATGTATTTACCACTCACTAAGAATTCAGTTGTGCGCGAGCTGGAATTCGGCGAAAGAAATGAATCGACATATATATTTCCACTCTCCCTTTAACATTTTGTTTGTCTTGGATTGCTATTGGATTTTACAATTAAGTTCGATTTATTGGTTTCCAGACAACTGCACTATTCATAAAGTCGATGTAATGCATGTTTAATATTCCCTGATCAATTTGTTAGAACGTGAAATTCTGATACATGATAGGCTCTTGTTCATGGGTATTGCAGGACATTTCAAACCATCCTTGTGACATGCAAATCATTACATATTTAGCCACATATATTAGCTAGAGTGTGTCTCTGTATTGATTCACGTGTCTCATAATCACGATTTAAACAATTAAAAAAACAATGGGAAAACAATACAAAATGAAAAAAGCTAGTTATGAAAGGTATCAAATCTTTATATCTGCAAATGCAGGAAAAACAATTGCAGGATTTAGTCTCTCATGCGTAGAGCCTGGGCCAGTCTGTTAAAAAGTCACTGATCGCATAACACAACCTTTGAACTGTTGGTTCTGCCTAAAATTAATTTTGTATTAATTATTAGTGAGTTTAAAAAACAAAGAAAACTCAACTATGTGTATGTTCTATGTATTTTTTGTCGGTGTGCAATGAAGACATGTTCTATTGGGCAAATTTATATATTGTCATGCTGTTATGTAAAAGATTGACATGTGTATGTTTCTTTAAGCAGGCAGTTACCGAAGATATAATCATTACTTGCATTTGCTGAACGCACTTCAAAAGCTAGATATTAAAACGTTTGAAACATGTTCTTCATCACATCAAGATAAGTTGTCAAATAAACATTGCATGGTATATATAGGTGTCTAATTCACACGTTCGATAATTAGATGATATTTGTATAGCAATGGCGATGCTTCTTTTAGAACATCAAAATAAGATGCATAAACAGATAATAAAGATGCTAATATATATTTAGATCGAAACATTTATAAACATTGATGTTTTAGCGCCCATTATGCGATATCTTATGAGTTAGTTAGTTCTACATTCGACAAATTTAGAAAATGCATCGTCAAATTTATTTATTTTTTTAAAAATGTGCTAAATATATTGTTTTCGAAAATAATAACTGTGTGCAGGGCCTTTACAAAACGTATTATCTCAATGAGATTTTACTGATGATGATTTAAAATAAATTACAACCAATTATAGTGTAACGTATAAGTAAAGAAAACTTGCAAAATTGCTGAACAAATAAGTTATATAACAGACTTTCAAAAAACGTGGAAGTGGTTATTTCTTAATCATTTAATGGTTCAGACTGGCGCATCTCCCTCGTCATTCTTGAATTATCATAGTATCCATTAGAATGGTTCACCACTGTATTATGATTGTATTTCCCCTAAAGAAAACACACACAATGCTAGCTAGAACTGTATGGCAAATTTCACTCAAAGATTCATCTATAGTGTATATTTTTCTGGAATAAAGAACTCACGTCTTTGTTTACATTTATTCGAAAATATCACTAAACGACCCCAGCTGTGACATATACGCCGGCTGTTTATTAAGAAAGCAGTCCCTTCTTAAATCATACTCGTTTCATTAAGTTAAATTTATTGGCTATTTGCCTATATATTTATAGCATATAATTGTCAGTTTCCCGTCATTCTTGAAAATGATATTTTAAATTTAAAACATATTTTGATTTGAGAGGAATGTCAAGCTGTCTGAGAACAAGGTCGAGATCTGTCAAGAAATAATGTTGCTTGTAATGACTTAGATTATTAGTACTGTCTTGTTATAAGTTAAATCACCATACGTCCCTCAAAATTACATTAATGAAAACAAGATTACAACATACCTGAAACAGAAAACTGTATGTACTGTTTAGTGGCGTTTCTGGTAGCAGAATAACTTGTATTAAGTACCTAGAATGATTCGTTTAATGTTTAAGATTTTCAACATATTTGCATTTGTAATCAAGATAATATTGTACTTTTCATTTATGTTTAGAGACATATGATAAAAAGAAGACAATGTTTCTCCCCAGAAAGACCTAATTCAAAGAAGTTCTGTTATCGTTTTAGGGGATGACTATGATATTCATTACAACATACCTAACATTGAATAGTATAATTAAAATAAATACATAGCGTGTGCGTAGGATTACATCAAATAACAAAGTCCGTGCTTAACGTTCTGAAGTGTTGATATAATGCTACGCTCACTCCCCCCCTCTCTCTCTCTCTCTCCCCTACTCAGTATATGTTTGTAGTCCCTACCGGGTGGAACCAGCAGAAACTGCATTTTGTGCCTGCAACGCAGGGCCAGTTCAGAACTTTTGTTGAGATATTGGGCGCTGTTGAGTATTTTTGAAATCTCCAGAGGGGGGAAGTGAGCGTAGCAGTGAAAGCTAGCAGACGTCCACAGGAAAAATCTTCATTGCC
>JAUUEB010497332.1:0-10466 GCA_032362205.1 Clione limacina
CATTGTTTGGCGAATAGGATTTATAGCTTTTCGTTTGACCCATTTCCGATACATGTTTTACTGTGGTCATACCTTAAACTTGCACCAAAAACATATCGAGCTAATTTTCGAAGTCCGAAATGTCCGTGATGCAGGTATAAACAATAATCAACCATATACAAACAATCAATATGAAGATCGTCAACACCACTTTAGCTAAAATAAGACTTCTGTCAAAATCATAGAAATGTAAATAACAAATCAATACCAAATCCCTATACGGCTATAAGCAGATAGGAAACACGGTCTTCATGTTCTCAGCCTTTTCTATTTATGTAGTTCTCATAGTTCGTCTATTTTGTAAACCTTCTGCCATGTACACGAAGTCAACTTGTCAAGATCAAATCAAGATGTCTGCTCTTGTGTACATGATTATCGAGATATCACTTCAAGAAAAGCTGTATGGCCGAGTGGAAACTCTACAAATGGCCGCCAGATTCATAATGGAGTCTGGTCTCAAAATGTGATTTAAGACATACGAAAATAAGAAGATGTAAGTGATTACTTTACACTCTTATGTTTAACTTTCTGGCGTTTTCTGTCACTTAGACTACGCTGGTTTTTACAACTCTAGGGGTTCACTAAGTACATTTATAAATAACTTTAATCTAGTTCAAAGCTAAATATGTTTTGATCGGGTACAATAACTAAAGTTACACCTTTAACTATTCCTGTTTTTGTGATTGAGTTAAACAAAGAATGAACCATCAAAGATAAATCATGTACTTTTTGAAAAAAATGATATATTGTCATATTTACAATTTCAATATATTTAAAAACAGTTGTTATAGTGCAATTGATTACTTGAAAATAACAATTACACAATAAAATATCGAATATTTATCCTTTTATCAATCCTATTAACTTTACTGAGATAAGTTTAACCTAATTAAACGATGTATTTCGGAAATTCTGATTTTAATTCCGGTTTCTTGTTTTGACCTTAATTATTTGCAGATATGGATCATTAAATGGCCATGTAAAACACCATTCGGACTCTTATTAAAATGCCCCAAGACCTGGTTGGTATTTAGTTTGAAAAGGGTATTCAAAAGCATTCTAGTTATTATTATTTGACTGTAAAATGTGCTTCATAAATACATCTGAATAGCTGTTATTTATTCTATGACATTTGCTAGACGTACAACAAAACAAAAAAGCTACAAAATAACATCTCATACGATATAATCATTGATGTTGACATGACATTTCGTTTTGGGGTGCTGCTCAGTAAAATGTTATGCATAACAAGCAACAATAATATTGTTTCTGTCCAATTATTGGCTTAAGGAGTCTGCGATTTCTGTATGAAATTGTCCAAGAGTTGCATTCAATCAACATAAATATGTAAATAGCGGGTTAGTGTTTTCTTAACGACTTTCGTGTTCACGAATCTTATGCATTTTATTAGCCGTATAACATCAGTAAATATACATACATATTGGTCTGTAACTAGACAAACGTCGCTAGCATTCACGTTTTCAAATTATCTAACCGTTGGATGATATTTCCGGGTTATAGTGACCGACTATTATAATTGATATTGATCAGAATTCATAACACAACGCACGCAGATTAATACACGCTTAACGATAGGCATGATATCATTTAGTACGTTGGATAAAAATTCACGTTTGGATTATTTTAAATAACGGAGATAATAACTTGAAAAATGCAAACTTTAAGTCTGATTGTTGATTTATAAACACAATAAATATGATTATCGATTATAAGATATTATATATGAATTAACTGTTTTGATGCAGGGATTAGAGTTAATGTAAATAAGAAAGATTGCTACACGGTGAAATGTAAAATGTATTAAATATATTTGTAATCGTTAACTGAACTCGTACATGGGATCTTATGTACACTTGGGTCATAGTATGAACTTTATTGAGCCTCCAGCTGTCATCATATCATAGAGTAAACAATTCAGCTTGACATTGATCCCGTGAACTATATTCCCAACGTGTACATATCTTGTATAACTTGGTGTACAACATTGTTTGATTTGATTGATGCGGGCTTCTCACCTTTTGCAAACAAATGTTACATTATTGACGTAATTTAACGTTGAGGGCAAACATTCCGAGAGACTCGTCTAGTATATAATAGTGTATACATGTTACATAACAAAGTACAGATAGGGGTGGCCAAAAGTTTCAAACCCCCATTGCCAATTATGTATTTATTGTTGTAATGATAATATATTTGGCACAATGAATACTGCATATATATTGTTTAATATACTGTTTACAGAATCAAAATATCTTGATTATTAGGGGCGTGGCATAACGAAACAAAGAGGGTACTGTGTCAGGTTTTACAACGAAACAACTTAGTATCTTAGACGTCAGTAGCTGAAAGTCCCAACCACCCCATGTCAATTCTTTGTCATTTGTTGAAATTATACCATATCTTACATGCTCAACAAATGATTTCTGTTCTATATTATACCTTTTGAGGAAATCAAATATCTTGATTATTAAGGGCGTGGCACAACGAAGCATCGAGGGTACTGTTATCTTTTCTTCTTTCAAATAGCTGTGATAGTACCACATTAAATTGTTCTGTTTCTCCAACACAAATATTTCTTATTTAAGTTCTGTCAACGACATAATTTCAAAGACATATGACTTTCTATGTATGCAGAAACTCATATTAATAAAAGGATTATTAATGAATTGACGAGAGGATGGAGACCTTCGAACATGGACATGGTTTGCTTTGATTCCGTTGAAGATATTACGTCAAGATATTACGTCATTTCATTGTTAAACCTGACAACAGATTTGGTTTGTGACGCCACGTCTCTAATAGTTGAGATGTTTGTATTCAATATGCATGAGATATGAATTATCAAATGTGTCAAATATTGTATTATTTTAACAATTAGTAAATAATTGGCAAAGGGTGTGTGTGACTTTTGGCCACCCCTATAGTATAAAATACAAAATATGAATACATATTTGTGCTGTTTTCCCTTAATACATCAGCTCTTAGTTATAAGCTAAACTTTGTGCAGTCGGTGTTAATGAACCAACGCGTGATTTGATTAACCACCCCGTCGACCTATCAGCAAAACGATCAAGGCACACAAACATTAACTGAGCGCCATGATTAACGGGCCTCTTTTTGTTAATAGTTGGTTCGATTTGTATTCGCTAAAAAAAAACAGGACTAGCTCCAAATAAACGATACAATCTCGACAATAATTCAAAAAGAAAGAGCGATCTAGAGTCTGGCTTATTTTGAATTACTGACATTATTTGAAAAAAGTCAAAGTCTGATGGTTGATTTAGAAATAATAACACTTATTTTGACAAAGGGGATTTTATACTCTGTCTCAAAGTTAATTTAAATGACTTTATTTCTTATTTGTTCAAATAACTAAGTCCTTTCAAAATCTGTTCATCAAACAATTCCTCAAATATTCCACAACTCGTATCTGATTACGTCATCACATGCCAATATTTGTTGTGCTATGTGTGCTTAACAAAGCTATGATTTCCTTGGGTATGGCGCTTAGCAGTCAGGACGCCCTTGAACACTTCCCAGGAAAATGGGAATGTGCTTCATTGGGCTTGTCGGGGTCATAATAATTGTGACAGCGCATTGAGCAGAATGCCCGAAAATGCGCTATACAAAATCCGTATATTGTTTTTATTCCACGAACTATTATATCGTGTAGTGGTATATTTTCTTCTTGTCTGTCTCTGTGTGTGTCTGTTTACGCGATAACGTCAGTAATTTTGCTCGTATCTCTTTCATTTTTGAAAGGATGATAAAGACTGAGTATTAAATGTTTGTCATTTAAATCCAGAAATATTTGTGAAAGGTTCACGCAGTTATGGTATAATACCACTATTCTTTCTCTGAGTTAATTACTTTATATTCTTACTAAAATATTGACATTTTGAGTAAACAAAGCGTAACTACCTTTTTGAGCGTTTGTTTGTCTTATACCTGACACTTTTGTGCTAAACTTACTCCTCCAGTTTTCCAAATTCTGAATGCCATTAGATCCTAAGGAAGAATGAAAGACTTTTAAATGAGGTTAAAGGTCCCAACCATGCATACATTCATGTAGTTGAGATTATTTCTGAATAAAAAAATTAATTTTGGGAAAAAAAATAAGATGAATATGTTTTATAATGTAGTGTGATGACAAGTTAATCAATTCTTGAGAGTACAACACATCCAATTTGAACATGCTCACTTAAAACTCAAGGGTGTAGGTAAAGAAGAAAATTTGAATATCAAAGGTCTTATAAAACAAGCCAAGAGAATAAAATAACAAAATTTGACCAACATGTGTCAAAAATAAGGAAGCTAAAACTCCCAAAGCTTAACATTTTTTCTGCGCAAACCTTTTTTAAAGGCTGAATGAATAAAAACACCAAATTTTATCATATTCCAAATACAAATTCAAATCTGATGGGTTAAAAAGGCAAATTGAATGTAAAAAGTGTGTAAAGGCAATCCGATCATTGACTTAAAAAGGCAAGCCAAATGCCCGAAATTAGAAATTTTGGAAAATGCAAGCTTTATTTCCTTGTTTCTAAGGTACCCGAAGAGTTTGTTTGTTATAAATATGGATTCTTCTACTTTCGTTTCTAGGCAGACGTTGGCAGTTAATGTATAATACCTCTATTCTTTTCCCTGAATTAATTACTATATATTATTACTAAATTATTGACATTTTGAGTAAACATAGCTTACATACAAGCGTAACAGCCCTTTTGGGCGTTTGTTTTTCTTTTACCTGTGTGTAATCACGTGTTCTTGGTCATTATTTGTCATGTTGATCAACAATGATATAAACATAATTTTAATTTAGGCTATTCCTACAAATTTTCTGAACACGGTGATATTGACAAAATGTCATCAACTGAGTTGGTATATGTCACCACAGGAAAAGGGTGTACGGCTTGAGCAGATTACTCCCATATTTAGAAATAATCGCCGGGTTCAAGTAATTTTGCTCATCGATCATGACGCAACAAACGTCAAACGTGAATACTTAATACTGTAAGATGACAACAAGTCGATATCGTGGAGTCCTTGAAAGATGATTGACTTTCGCACTTTATCGCCGCAAAAGACCGTTACTAAAATGCTGGCATGACCGCTGTCCTTTTAAGACGATTGGCACAAAGGTGAGTGAATCATTGTGTGACTAGGGTGCCATGATATATCAACACTAGATGTGACTGTATAACTGCAATGATTAACAAATGATCATGAGAAACAATCATTGAATCGTTGGATACAATATGCAAATAAAAACGATTCTTTAATTAAAGACTTCAGGGGGGAAATCAGTTTTATACTAGTTTTAACGTACTTTCTGTAATTCAAAATCACTTGCAATGTTTAAAATCACAAATGACGCAAAAAGAATTACCTCAACGCAAAAACATTCTCCAGTACAGAACTTAGTATTGATGATTGATGTCTGTAGCATTTCTAAATGTGTGTCCTGGGAGTATGACATTTAATTCATATTAACCTTAGTGACTCAAATAGAGTAAAAAACAAGTCGATTTTTTGCTCCCTTAAACATGTGTCACTATTGCTTCGCGTTACGCTGCAAACAAGGTAATTTAGCAATGTATTTTCCTCCGGGATTTGAAAATTACAATTTTTTTCGCATCAATATGCATCTTCATTGAATAAAAACATCTTTTGATGTGACAGAAAATAAATACATCACTTTTGCTTTTAAAGCTGATATTGATTTCCCTATTCGTGTGGGTATACAATGTCATGTATAACTCGATAAGACATTTTATATAATTAAATTTTACGGGGCAATAAATATCGTCTTAACAAGAGGCCTGAAGTATACGCTTTGTATATTTTTTTAACCCGTACAGGATATTTCCCATGTGACATTTTCGTGAACAATATGTGTTTGAAAAAATTGTGTGGGAAATTATTTGCTGATCACGTATATAGAATTTCATGCAATGCTGGTTAGTGTAATGGGGCGTTTTAAATGTCTTTGGGTATAGTTAAGCATGTGCGGCTAAGGCAATTTCTATAGCTAAAACCAACAAAGCAGCACGCATTGTTGTGTACGCAAAATTTTGTGCCGTTTTTGTGCATGATTCATTTATGTCTAAGAAACAGACTAGGGGACATTGTAGTGGTTTAACAAGAAATTTTCTTTACACATCATAAACACAACATGCCTTCTAAATCATCTGACATATTGATCATGAACATAGGATATATAAGTTTGAAGAAAAATTACTGTTTTTACTAACTGCATATCATCGTTTTTCTCAATAGAAAGGAACCTTTTTACTTACTACAAGTAATCGTTTTTCCTGACTAGAAATAAACAGATTTACTAACTACAAATAACCATGTTCACTCAAAAATAAAATACTGTTTTTACTCACTAAAAATATTAATGTTAACTCACTTCATACTACAGTTTATACTAATTACTGTTCTCACTCACAACAAAACGCTTTTTACTTAACATAAGTATTTGTTTTTACTCACTACAAATAACTGTTTTTGGTCAAGACAATTAACGGGTTTTACCCACTACAAATAATAGTTTTTACTTACTAAAAAAACTGTTTTTACTCATTGTAAACAACTGTGTTTACTCACTCAGATAACTGTTTTACTCACTAGAAATAACAATTTTTTACTCACTACGTGAAATATATTAAATACGTAGCGATGTAAGAATACATATTATTACTAATTGTCACTGTTTACCAAAAATCCTGGATGCAATATATCGTAGAAACCAATTACAGTGACAGTTTAACGGTCAATTGTCTATTAAAAACTCCAGTTTAATGTCTAAAACTAAGATTAGACTATTTCAAAACTCTATGAAAATGACATTCTACCGGACAGAAGCAAATAAACAACAACCAACAACTACAACTATAATAACAGTCGATAACATGGCGACCTTAACAATTCAAAATTCAAAATCATGTCCGTGTGTATTAAAAACATGTTATTTTAAACAAAAACAATACAAGTGACACTTTGCACGAATATCACAATTATGCCGGCCATTTTGATTATTTCAAAACTAGCACTTCCGGAATAACACGGATGAGATCTTAGCGCAATAAGGTTAAACCAATCGAGTTAAAATTAGTCCGATCATCTCGTCTTCATGTAGTAAATATACTTGATAATTGAGACAAACAAATAATCTAGGTACAATCATGATTAATGGGTCACGTGATATATCTCACGATTGTATTGTGAATTCTACTCACCACAAACACACAGAAGCGACATTGTTGTGATCTTCAGTATATCATAATCCAGTGAAACAAATGCACATTATCCAGTGTGAACCATCAAAATATCGTATCCATAAAGGTTTGCTTTGTGTGTATCCATATCCATTTTGAGGGTCACATTAAGTGTCCTTATTGAAATCACAGAACTCGCCATCGTTGTATATATCCATGTAATATAGAAATAAAAAGAAGAATATCCACAGAGAGAAATTGGCACTTTTTTCCAGCTACGAATAACGACACTCCGTGTAATGAAGACAGGAATGTGTCATCTGTCAAATTGTGACGCACGTTCAGCGACCGACAATTTATAAGTAGTGCTCACTCATCACTATGATTCATTACTCAAGAACTGTTGTGGACTTGATTCCTTCACACCATTCAGAAGTCTGGCACTCTTCTATCTGTTCTCGGCTATTATTGATCCATGAGACGACCAGATTTATAACACATTGGCTTGATCACATGGAGGACTAGGAAACAAATGTAGCAGCCCTAAGCTGTGCCTATGTATCACAACCGAAGGACGTTAAGTGTCACACTCGTAAAGAGTAGCAAACCTAGTGTGGAGGTAAGGAAGCAATCATAACATTGAAGAGAACCACATGAGGGACGACTCTCCCAGAGAGGCGGGGAGAGACACTGAGAGAGAGTGTGAGAGCTGGGGACGTCATTCATTTAACTTAGCATACTCTACGACGCCGGGACATTGCTTCCAGAGAGAAAGAAAGAAATATATTGGGAAATAGGTGAAGAGTGAGAGAGAGACATAAGAGAGTATAGGAAAATGTCCCAAGCAATTGATCCGTTTCCCAGCGAGAGCAGGAATCTATCGCTCGACTGTGTGTCCGTATATCGATCTCGGTTGAGTCCACCGCCAGGCGACAAGCGACGTACTCATTGTTGTGCGCTGTCGTAGGTTGGGAGTAGAGGTGTAGACACGATTTCTCTGTGGAATTCGTCTTCTCATGAATGCTGCTAGAAGTGCTGCTACGAACAGGACATTAACTACAGTCATAGTACTGAGGTGTCAACTGTCAACGCCAAACATGCTTGAGGAACTCTGCTTTATTAAATAAGAGTGAACACATCCATGAATACGTAAAGTAGTCATACGCCTGCCTGAATATATCATTTGTTTGGGTAATTAATTCTACGAGTTCAAATATAAATACACAAGGATATTTTTATAAAGTTTGTATACATAATGTGTTAAGACGCTTAATGTGAATACAGTCTGAATAACAACATTGTTTATTGTTAATAATCATTATAATTATATCATGTATTGGTGATTAATGCGTCAGATGTTACAATTAATTTGTTAACGTCCGCTGTTTACACACACGGCGAAGTTGATATTAAGATTTATTCTTTTTTCATATATACTAAACAAACTCGGGCTATTGTTAAAACTGTCACGCATCGCTGCGTGGAGACAGGCTTTTGTTAATACTTATTTGGTGCAGTAAGGTTTTGAGAGTCTATTATCTACATGTGTTTACACAAAAGAGTTCTATATAATCTTCCCTTTGTAGAAATGCCCTAGAGTGTTTGAAAGCAAAACGAGACAAACACATTGGAATGCATGGAAAAAAAACTACAATTATGAACTTTGACAATTTGATTTATTCGTAAGTTTAGTGTAGGTGATATAGTTGGATAAGGATACATTCTGAATTTGTGTTTGTTGTTTGTTGTTTGTTGTTTGTTGTTTGTTATGTTTTATCTTTACTTGTATTTTAGCTTTGTTAATATTAGCATCGTGACGCTTGGTTTATATGTAATTATATGTGTTGTTTGTAGTCCAAACAGTTGTATTCCCGTTGTAACAATTAAGTATGTATAAAAGTACGTCAAAATCTTACTTTTTTTCTCTCCAAAAACAACAAATTTAACAACTATTTTATTGAAGCGCATTTGATATGAATACAGTTATATAAGACCGTATAAAAAAGGCCCACCAACAGCAAGCAGAAAACAGTGTACAAAAACATGTTTTTTATCGTTAAAACAACTTTATGAGATATAAGATCACCATTGTTTGAAAACATGCTATTAAACTGTAATAACAACACAGATATGACATCACTTTACACAAGGGAAATAATTAAACGTGGGTGACAAACACCTTCGATTATTGTCTTGCTTCCTAGACATACCAAATGCAACAGACTTCTTAATTCATTCTTAAGCCAGGCTTAGATTATTTTTTCAACTCACATTTTTGAAAACACTGGGAAGTTTGTATTGCGATGTTAAACATTTGTAATCTATACTATACAAGGCTTATCTATTGTTAAATCCTGCAACGCCCCGCTGAATGGAGCCAGGGTATTTTTAAATAAATATTCTCGAGAGTCTATTATCTTTATAAACTAACGAGGCACATAGTTTATTATGTTCTCTTTGTAGGTCTCGCCTTAAGGGTTTTGAAAGCGAAACAAGACATCTCGGAATGCGTTTATATAAAACAGAACTTTATGATTAATCGATTCCCAGGTTTATGTGGCCGATACAGTCGGCTGGGTTTTCAAATTGGCGCTTGTTGTTTGTTATTTTATTTTATTCTCGGATCTTTAGCTTTGTCGCTACCATTGTGACGTCGAGAAATGTTTCTTTTACAACAAGAGGTACCTATGGTGTTCATTTATTTAGATTTAATTAAGAATTAACAGGAAAAAGCAAGCATAGTACTTCAAGAAGTAACAAATGTATAATAGAAATACTGTAAACACTGTGACATTAACCAAGAAAAGACCTCAGCGGCTGACATGATGAAATTGAATGTTTTTCTAATAGTTTTACCACTATAGTTGAACAATAGCGAGCTAGCCAGCAAGTGAGCCAACCAGCCAGCCTGCCAACCAGCGAGCCAGCCAGTCAGCCAGCAAGCAAGCAAGCCAGCAAAGTAGCCAGCAAAGCAGTCAGCCTGCCAGTCAGTCAGTTAGACAGTCAGTTAACCCAGAAAAGACCTCAGCGGCTGACATAATGAAATTCAATGTTTTTCTAACAGTTTAAACCACTATAGCTTAACAATAGCGAGCTAGCCAGCCAGAAAGTCAGCCAGCCAGCCAGCCAGCCAGCCAGCCAGCCAGCCAGCCAGCCAGCCAGCCAGCCAGCCAGCCAGCCAGC
>JAUUEB010497343.1:0-10465 GCA_032362205.1 Clione limacina
TTCAGTAAGACTTGCTCATAATTCAGTAAGACTTGCTCATAATTCAGTAAGACTTGCTCATAATTCAGTAAGACTTGCTCATAATTCAGTAAGACTTGTTCATTATTTTATTTGACGTGTTAATATTTCCGTAAGACTGGTTTATATTTAAGACAAGGCCCCGGTTTATTTGGGGAACTATGCTAATCTTGTTATGGGCCCCAAGGGGGTCCGTCCTTTTTTCGAACACAATCATTACGAGAAATTCAACTTTTTAGTGAGTCATCACTGATAAAATGGGACTTTTAAACTTTTTAAACAGGTTTAACATAGAATGTATTCTCTCTATTTCTTAATAAATTTAATCTTGTTCATTTGTTTATGATTCCGTGAACTTTGTGACAAAATTGAAGGTTTAAGCGAAGTTATGAGTTAAATAAGAATGACGTCCAATAACAATATTATAATTGTATTTTTCTATCTGAAAAATTCAGTAAGACATGTTTATAACTCAGTAAGATTTGTTCATAATTCATAATGACTTTTTTGAAATTCAGTAAAACATGTTTATAACTCAGAAAGACATGCTTATAATTCAGTAAGACATGTTCATAACTCAGTAAGACTTGTTCATAATGTAGTAAGACTCGATCATAATTCAGAAAGACATGTTTATAACTCAGTAAGACATGTTTATCATTTAATAAGACTCATAACTCATTAAAACTTGTTATTTTTAATGATTTAGTGATTTATTATAACAAAAACGTACGTTTTTAGATAAGTTCTATACTAATTACGTACATTAACAATATTATAATTGTATTTATCTATCTAAAAAAGTGCCAAAAAAGAAGTAAAAGAAGAACTAGTGAAGAAATGTGAAGATCATAACGAAAACTGTCAACAAGATAAGGATTGTTGCTCTGGAAAATGTGATTTGGAACCTTTAGTAGCTGAGGATGAGCAGGGTTTTGATGGATCTTGCCAGTAAGACATGTTTATAATTCAGTGAGACATGTTTATAATTCAGTAAGACATGTTTATAATTCAGTAAGACATGTTTATATTTCAGTATGACATGTTTATAATTTAGTAAGACTTGTTCAAATTCATTAAAACTTGTATTCTTAATATTTAGAGTACTTTCTGAAGTCGGATAGCCGCCACACTCTGGGTGGAGGGACGCGCCACAATCGGAAAACATGAGAGTGTAAAGCAGTCGGTTAACGCAAAATCAGTTCTCTTGGTTTGCTCTTGACCAAGTTGATTCCTCCCGAGTTGAAAGCGGGCGAACGATCCAAATAAAATACAAACAAACTCTTTAGAGTCATAGGTTCCCCATACCCGTTTTTCATCCCGACACCCCGGCTTGAATGCATCATGAGTTGCTGATGTAACATAGATGCCAATAAACTGTCCGAATGTCTAAGTGTTTTGAGACGAGGAAGAGCGTGGTGCAATTCATTGTGTTCATTGCTCTCTTAGGTGTTCCCAAAGTAGAAGACAAACGCTTAAATATTTGGACCAATATAAAATTGTCTAAAGGTGCCAACAGATGGAAATCTTGAAACAATTAAAAGTCTTCTTTGGAAACATTATTTAATTAATCTGAATATCGTTACAGCATAAACAAACGTTAACAAATAACGGAAATGCATGAATACGGTCCAAATACTTCACGGTAATGACAATAATTCTAATGACATTTAATGTTTTATTTCTATTTTATTTTCTATTATTTGTTAGGTGTGCGCGTTTTAAAGTACCAAATATTTGTGTTTTTCAAGTGCTTCAATACAATTGGTACATGATTGCAAGGTTGGTTGCAAAGGTTTTCTAACCTATTGTTTCATTAAGTGTTGGACTTCGGGGTCAAACAACTTTAGATTCCGACCAATGTCCAAATTACTCTGTTATACAGTTGCTATATTTAAATATATTTTCTTTCTATCTAAACAAAGGCCAAGTGAAGGGAAGAAGTGAGAAGATGATGGAGAGAGAGAAAAGGATGGAGAGAGAGATGAGGATGGATTGAGAAGAGTATGGAGAGAAAGGAGGATGGAGAGAGAGAAGATGATGGGGAGAGAGAAAAGGATGGAGATAGAAGAGGATGGAGAGAGAAGAGGATGAATAAAGAAGATTATTGACAAAAAAGAGGATGAAGATGTGTTTAACACCAGACAAGAGCTGCCATGTGACCGGAAATGACCCAAGCAATTGTCTTTATGTTTGTCAAATGACGTGTATAAATTATCGTCTGATGTGTTTTTGTTTGTTTCAAATAAAGCCCAAACAAGACAAAATGTGTTATTATCATTATTATTCTAATACATTAACTGATTGTATTGTTTTCAACTTTATAAATTGATGCAGTTCTCTTCGTCATAATGGATAACAATGTAAGAGCTAGGATTCTAAACAGATTTAAAAAGAAAATCTGACCAACCTTTAGGATTTTCAAGTATCCAGTTAACCAGTTATTTTAGCCAGTTTAACAGTTTTCAGCTGTGCTCTCAGAGCCACACTCAGTGATGAATCATGAGCCAGACGAACAGAGTAATATTATATTATGATTGCCTATTAGACGTAGGTTCGTCTAGGGGTTATTTGATAATTCTTTGCTCACCTTGCCAGTGAAAAGCAGGACAAAAAATCCCATTATAATTTTAAAAGGTCTCTAAATACCTAAGGGCTAAACCTTTGGGGGTATCTGCAGTTTTCATTTGTGTTGCTTGTTAAAATAAAATTAAATCTTTTGTTGCACACCATAATGAACAATTTTACACGGAAAGTAATTTTCTTATTCTGCTAATCTGATTTTTAGAGGTAGTACCCGGTGTTTACAACTTTTAAACAAACAATATTTTTTAATGCAAGAGACATACATGTTATTGAAAACTGTTACCTTTTCAATAGCCCTTGATCACTGTTAGTGCTGCTAGTGTGACTAATGGGCCATATATTATGTTTGCTATAGGAAGATCTGTGACATATGATTTTGATGAATGTATTTCAATTGGATAAGTTTCATATAATTCATCAATAAGTGTTTACAAACACATGGAGTGCACAGTTACATTTTGAAGAGTGTTTACAGTAAATATCTTTCCTTAGACTATTATGCCCTTGATAGCAGCAGCCTAAAAATGTTTTGTGGCTTAGTACTGGGTCTTGCCCGGGAAGGATACAAAAAGAAATAAACACGAATTTGGCAGACCTTTTAACCACCCTTTAGACCCCCCTCTCTCATCCTACTTTTAGCTAATAACCATCACACCCTTTTAAAAATCATTTTTTGAAACATCCTTTATTAGAATTAACTCTTGATTTCATCTGTTGTTAACATTTATCTTAAAATAAAAATTTGTGTTCACTACGCTTAATCGCGTTTTTATGTGCACCAGGAGAGGATTTAAATGTTTTTATATTTACTTTCTTTCCATCTTTGTTATATATTTTCTCTGTAAACTATGCACCAAAAACTAAAAAGCAAATAACTTTTCTTACAGTCGACTGATTATTACCAAAAGCTTAACCACACATCTGGCAATATCTACAAACATTTGGTGAAAGTTTCAGATTGATTGAGTCAAAACTGTGGCTGTAATCCCACTGCTTATAAACACAGCCAGCCACAAATAAATAAACAGATTTTGAATCTTATATAGTAGATGACAAAGTCTCATATTAAAAGTCCCTGAAAAACATAAATGAAATGGTCTTTCACAACAGTCTTATGAAATGATTAACTTCATACTCCATACATTAAATATAATATCAAAGATATATGGTAGATAAGATAAGATTAGACTGGTCAAGGATAAGAAGCATATTATAATGATAACAAGTCAACTGGTAATTAACCCACTATACTTAACGTTTAAGTAATTAACCTTCAGAAAAAGCACTTAACGTTAAAGACCAAAGACGTTAACACAATCAGTACTATATGATAACAGTCGAACCTCGATATAACGTAACTCGATTTAACGTAGATTTCCATATGTTTCTCAAAAGCACGAGTTTTTTTCCCTCTTTGTCTCTATTAGTTTACCTCAATATAATGTAGGTCCTATAACGTAGATTTTAGTATAACGTATTTTTTTCTGTCCGATATCATATAAACCTCTATAATTCACCTCGATTTAACGTAGGTCTAAAAACGCGTGTAAAGCATTAAAGAAGTACGAAATATGGGCAGCAATTTTGATTATGTTTGAATGCAATCTTTGAATTCAATTTCCATGTATTATGTTCATATTTTAGTTCAATTTCCATGTATTATTTTCATATTTTAGTTCAGATCACATCTTTTGTTTGTTGAAAGTTGAAAGAGCAGTCTGATAGAATCAACACTTTAGTTATTTAATGCTCTGATATCTAGTCAAATATTTGATTACATTTCCATAAGTATTATCAATTTACATGTTTGTTGTTCATGTTTTAACTCCACTCAAATGTACATCTTGCTATAAGAAAGCAAAAACATGCCTGATGCAATCAGCACTTTGTTTTTGATGTTTTATCTGTTTTTCTGTTCAATCTTATTAAAGAAGGGTACCCTTAAAAGAATATTTATTGATTTACTATGTTAGTTTTTTCATTGTATACATGTATTATACTTGTTAAAGGTGATTTATAGGGTAACATACCACTTTCTCTATGTGAAATTATACAGTCATATGGTTAGGATTAAAATTGATATGTTTATTTATATAAACCTCGATTTAAAGTAGATTTTGACTCATCACGAAAATCTACTTTATATCGAGGTTCGACTGTGCTTGGGCTTTTACGTCTGTGGCAACGCAATCTTGATGCCAACATTTTGATTTAAATGTTATTAGACACTACATTGATTTATATATGTGATTTGGTTAATACTTTACTACTTTTGATGTCACGTTTGTTGTTAAATTATTGATGTTATTGTTACACATGTTATTTTGTGACCATGACAAATTTTCAACTTGATCAAAAAAATGTTTTATCTTAATTTGACAATAAATTGTTTAAAAAAAAAATTCATTATATGTATATCTGCACTAGTGGCTTAGTACCTGGTTTTACCCGGGAAGTATACACAAAGAAAGAAAAAAAGAACACACTGAATTTTTTACGACCATGTAGACCTCTCTCTCTCTATATATATCCCCCACTATGATCAAATATGCCCCAAACCCGCTTTAAAAATCAAAGTTTTTGACCAACCTGTATATCAAACCTTTGGATTGTGTTTACATTTAAGACGGAAAGATAACTTTGTTTTGCGACACCCTGAATGTGCATTTCCGGAATATGGTTCATGTTTGTTCATGATTAATGGCAGGTGATTTACAGAGAAAACAAAGTAAAACTAAACCACTAATAACTTCTTTTTTTTTACAGTAGACCGATTTTCACCAAAAGCTTAACCACAAATCTAGTAAATTCACCAACATGTTGCTAAAGTTTCGGCTCGATTGAGTCAAAACTGAGGCTGTAATCCCATTGCATACAAATACACACACACAAATAAATAATTAAAGAGACTTTGAATTATCTTATGTAGATTAACAAGCCTTCAGTATTGATGTAATTTTGATCACTCTTGCTTTGGGACCACCGTTCACATATTATGTAATCAGTTGGGGGGGGGGGGGTCAGGCCACTGATTACGTACTATGACTTTCAAGAAGGAAAAACCGTCAATATTTGACCAAAATGATTATGGGGGGGGGGGGTCCAAAATGGGCAAAATTTTGATTACGTAATATGTGAACGTTTCCTTTTATGATCATGAATGTCTGTTTATGTTGATTTTGATTACTAAATGCATATTCATATTACTTTTGCGTTGTTCTATTTAACTTTTTTTTTTACAATAAAATGATGTTTTTATAGTTTTCTTTGTTATTGAATTTTTGTTTGTTTTTAGGCCTGTTCGTTTTTCCTTAGCTTGTTGAAGGTACATGTGTCAGAGTAGAAATCTACTTCAATAAAAGCGATGCTTCTGCTAGAGAGATGTTAGCTAGCATTTCTCATAGCAGAAACCATATGTATGAGTTTAAAGCAACATCATCAAGGTCACCAGGTGGTCTTGTCTTCGATTGTTGTCCTCTTTACATGTTTTTGTTAAGAAAATTTATTTCCGTATATGTTTGTCCGCGTTTTTCATACTTATCATATTCAGATTGTTTTTGTCAAAGCATTCATTGTGATAGTTTCTTTTGCTAAATTTGTCTGAAAAAAAAAGAAAACTATCGTTTATACTGAAATATGAAAACTAATGTCATGACGTAGAAATCCTAGCTCTGTAGAATTGTACCGTGAGCAAAGATGATATTACGGCGATGAAGGGACGCCCACAGCCATTAATTTTCTAAATACTTGATCGTTTTTTTTGTTTTTAAAACATTCAGAATAGTATAGTCAAAATAGCCAGTTTGGCAATTTGATTGGTTAAAATATTCCGATTTTGAGACATTTCATGAAATATCATGTCAGTTTTCCTGTTTTTAACTTTTAGCTGTTTCTGAGTACTGTACAACTGCTACTGTTGGTTGGTCAGTAGTAATATCAGAAGATGAAGCCTGTCAAGAATAAGAAGAAATTTTAAAATCGAAACTCAACTGAATTGTTTGGTTACACGTTTTTGTTATTCTAAATCCCTGGAAAAATATGCGTCTTTCTAAAGGTTGCTGCTCGATGAAAAATTGTAGGGTGGAATTAATTTTGTGTTTGCTAGCACTAGCACACACATGTTTCGCGCATTTATGCACCCCCCCCCTCCCGTTCTCTCATTTGGTTTCCAAGATGTCCGTTTACAAAAAAAATTGAATATGCTAGTAAATCAAAGGGGAAATGAAAACTGAATGACGTTCCTGAAAACTGACTTTTGGTGATCACTGATCATTCCGGACACAAAAACACGAAAGAAATATTATTAAATATGCTAGATTTACTCTTGGGGTGCATGGAGTAGGAGTAATGGTGACATTTTACACGTCATAAATTGTAGGTTCGAATTGAGCCCTTCTCATTTAAAGTCTCATGAAATAAGTCGAATAGAAATTTTGTTCACATTTCATACTTTTTCGGGGTTCTTCAGTTTTTATCTAATTGTGCGAGTGTATAAAAGTATGCAATAAGTGCGCAAATCATATATGCTAATTTTGTAAAGCGCTTTGAGCCTGTCAAGGAAAAGGCGCTATATAAATAAAAATTATTATTATTAGTGCAGATAAATAGGTTAATAGTTCACATCCCTGAACACCTCTATCGAACTGCTTTGTCTGGGTATTCGAATGAAAATTTGTTTTTATCAGTGCAATCCTAGGTGATACCCTCAGTGCGCATGTCTTTTGGTAATCGTGTTTGCTTTAAATTGTGAGACCGGCGGAAGAAGGAGATTAATGACGAGTCTATTTTTAGAAATCACGATAAGGTTCGAGTATAAATTAAGTAATTGGGTTTCCAATTCTCAATACGAACATTTTATGAAATGTTAGGAAAAACGTAGGGCTGAATTCAAGCCCTACAAATGTTGCAAAAATTGTTCATCGAGCAGCCACCTTAATCAATCAATCACAATCGAAAAAATCATTTCCAAATTTCATAAATATTGATAAAGTATAAAGCATACTATTAATAGACGGTGTAAACACCAGCTGATAACAATTGTTAATGCATATTACAGGTTGTTCTCAAACTACCAGGCAAGAATGGGTATTTCAGCCACTAGTGGGTCTATAATTTTAAGCCTTTGATGTGTCGCCCTTTTTTAATAATAATAAATTATTTGACTCCTTCCAGTCTGGTGGAAATAAGCCTTTATCTAAACAGGCGTGAAATAAGGTTTGGTAAACACCCACAAGATCATGGGCTCAAGTCTTTAAAATTCTGCCATAAAACGTTGTCAGGTTCATTTGATTTGATATGAATATCTATTTTTAAAAGAATTTTGAGCCGACCAGATCTACTAATAAACATTTTAAATATGTCAGGTAATCTTGTGCGTGCATCAAAATAGATAAAATAAACATAAATAACATGTTTTTTCAAGTATATATTTTGTCTGCTCTACATTTTTTTTCTAAATTGATGTTGTATTTCTTTGTTGGACGCAGACTCCTTTAGAAGTAATCATTATAACTCTACTACTATACAATCATTCTTTGAAAGTTCATGACAAATTGCAGAATAAAACGTTTTATTTCACACTAGTGGCTTAGTACCCGGTCTTGCCCGGGAAGGATACAAAAAGAAAGAAACACGAATTGGGCTGACTTTTTTACCACCCTGTAGAGCTCTCTATCTCTTTCCACTATGCGCAAATATGCCACAACTTCTTTTAAAATCATATTTTGAAACACCCCGTATTAGAATTCACTTTTTGTTTCAGCTTTAGTTTATATATCTCTTAGTACGGAAAGAGAAATTTGTGTTCATTTGGCTGGGGCGCGTATATTATGTGCGACAGGAAGAAGTCGAACTGTTTCCATATTTAGTTTCATGGCATCTTTGTTTTATATTTTCTCTGTAAAATACGCACCAAAAACTAAAAAGCTAATAACTGTTCTTACAGTCGACTGATTTTCATCAAAAGCTTAACCACACATCTGGTAATATCTACCAACATTTTGCTTAAGTTTCAGGTCGATTGAGTCAAACTTTGGCTGTAACCCATTGTATACACACACACACAAATAAATAAATAACAACACACAATTTTTGAACTATATTATGTTGAAAAGGGTTTAAATATAAATATAATAGTATCTTTTGTTAGCTAATTACCTATTACATCCATTGTGCGTTCCCTCTGTCGGATTCTGGAGAAAATATATGTGTGAGTTATGGCCCTTGACAACTCCATGACGTAAGTCTATTTTCACAGTTGAGTCTGCCGTCGTAACAGCGCCAGTTACAGATAATGCAAGCAAGCCCATCACTGGAATAGAAAAATACAAGCAGTTCTATTTATTCATGTTCGTGCTTTTCAAAAATAAAAATCACAAAAATCACAGAAATCTTAGAAAGGAAGACAACTTACTTAACTTGGTGTGGCTCTTGATAGACAATTTCACTGAAGAACCACATCAAAAAAGTAAAGAGCAAGGCAAAGAAACGCTCCAGCTAACTGAGGAATTCATACTGAACGGTGTTGAACGGTATAGAAGAAAAAGCAAAGGCCACACAAACAGGAACTTTGTAGAAACTAAAATACCTGAAAGAAGACTAAAGACAAAATCTGTCCTTGATCAAGAAGACCTTAAAATAAATACAGACTTCCAGAAATTAGAGAAGAAACGAAATTGTTTGATGAAACTCACCCCCTTGCAAAACTGCTGCTTAGAAATGTCATCAGCAAGAAGGACACCGACCCAGTCCAACTCCTAAATACAGACCAGAAAAAAATTGATGTTTATCAAGACCAAGTGCAACCAAGTGTACACCCATAACTCATTCAATGCCTGGACTGAAGTCTACATCCCCCTCTTCCCAAAAAAGAAGATCTATGTCTTGCATCAAACTACAGAGGAATAACCCATCAGCAATTGTAACTAAAATATATAACAGAATGCTGCTAAATCGTCTACATATTGCAATGGAGGAAGTCATGAGGAGAAACCAGAACGGCTTCAGGAAAAATCAACCATGAAGCAGATCCTAACAGTAATGAGACTCATTGAGCCGTTAAAGGCAAAACAAACATCGAAGCAGCAATTCTCTTCGTAGACTAGACTTCTCAAATGCTTTTGAGATTATTGAATACTTGAAGAGACATTAGCTGTTATTATGATCCTGTATGAAAATACCAGATCTATGGTCAGATCACCCATAATTCTTCGACATTGAAGCCGTAGTACTACAAGGGGACACCCTGGCACCTTTTCTCTTCATCATTTGTCCAGACCACATCATGTGTACAGCAGTTGATACAAAGAAAGAACGGAGCTCCACCAGGACAAAATCCAGAAATAGAAGATACCCATCCGTCAAGATCATAGACGCGGACGATGTTGCTCTGTTTGCAGACAGGATTGAGGAAGACACTGCTTCATGGTCTAAAAAAAAGTAGCCGCAGAAATAGGATTTCATGTCAACGCCAAAAAGATTGAATTCATGTGTTCAACCAAATGTGCAGCATGACAGCTTTGGACGGCACGAAACTAAAACATGTGATAGAGTTGACATACCTGGGAAGTAACATCGCCTCCACAGTGAAAGATATTTAGATAGGTACTTGAAAAATCTGGAGTGATCTGGGTGGGCTGAGACCACTTTGGTAATGCAACCTACCAGACAATTTTAAAAGACAGTTCTTCAAAGCAACTGTTTAGTCAATTCTCCTTCATTACTCCACAACCTAGCAATTCACAAGACACCTGGAAACCAAACTAGATGGCAAATATACCTGCATGCTACGAGCAAGGCTCGACATTTATGGGAGCATTACCTAACCAGACAAGACGTGCATGAAACTATGCCAACCATATTT